>VWZW01000245.1:109192-172591 GCA_013397115.1 Edolisoma coerulescens | reverse complement strand
TATTCCAACGCCTGACCATCCTAACAGTGAAAAAGTTGTTCTAGTATCTAATCTGAATCTCCTCTCTCTCAGGTTAAGGCCATTTACTCTCAGTGCAGGCACTGTGGAAGAAACTGGTCCCAGCCCACTACGATCTCCTGTNCACTCCTCACAAGACTTGTGTTCCTCACAACACACTGCACGTTCGCGCCGCCGCGTTTTCCCCCCTCCCGCTTTCCCTCCGGTCCATCCCCAGGACGTGACGCCCGCCGTGGGCGTTCGTCACTTCCGCAAACAGGGATGGCGGAGCGCTGAGCCGGGTGAGTGCCGGGCCGGGTCACTGCTGGGCCGCCTTCCCTGCCTCCCTCCCTGCCCCCGGGCGGACCGGCAGCGGCGGGGGGGCCCGGGGCCCTCGGCCTCGCTGGACGACGGGGTCGGGGAGGCCGCAAAGAAGCGACGGGCCCCGCCGCCCGGTTAACGGGAGAGGAGGCCCTGAGGCCTCCCAGCGGCGTCACGGGGAGAGGGAGGGAGGGGGCGGGCCCGTCCCGAGGCCGGCGGGCCCATGCCCCCATCACTCCAGGCGCTTTGAGCTCTCCGGCTGAAGGAGCTGCAGCTCTCTCTGGGCACTTGGTTGCCATCGCTAGTTGAGAAAGTCGTATCGTTTCACAATTTAGGCCTTCAAAACATCTGCTTGGAATAGTCGGGTGAAGATAAGGAAGCTGCTGCTGTTTCGCAAACCAAGTCAGGTGCTGCCCCGCAGTGGAAGAATTATTTTTATAAGTCGTACTTTGAGGCCATTTGTTTTGAGGAAAGCTGCTCTGGTGTCTCTGTGTAGTGGCCCACTCAGTGGATGTGTTCTGGCCCTCGTTAGGAGGTGAGCCTGGAATCGGTGGACTTCAATATGATTTTTACGGATGGTTTCTTTTTGGCTGATTTATGCCGCTGTTTCAGAAAAGGAGTTGCCAAATTGCCCTCTCCTGTGCCTTATTAAAAAGTACGTGCCCTGCTTCCCAGTGGTGGTGTAAAGAAGGCTGGTTTGCACTGGAGACCAAACGAGCTTTGTGGCAGTAGTTTGTAGTCCTGCAGCCTGTGTAGATAACTGTGAAGTGGAGATATGAAAATGCAGGTGCAGCTGAATATTCCACGTATTAGTTAAGCTCAGAGCATAGTGGATATTCTTGGCAAACTGGAAAATCCACAACTGATAAGAAAATTTGCTCATAAAAACCCATCTTGATCTTTTATTTGAAGACATCAATTTCAAAGCCTATCAGTTTAAATAACAAATTTACTAATTTGAGAGAACCTGACTGTGTTTCTAAACATAACGTGATTTGTAGGTTATCTTTTATGGGGAGGGAAAGAGGGAGATTGCAGTCTAAAAAACAATAACATGTTGAAGTTAAATCAATAAAGATACATAGGAAAGACTAAAATGAAAAGTAACAATTTGTCTTAATTTGATCTTATTTAATGAGTACTTTTAAGTTCCACATATTTTATTGTGTTGTCTTTATTAAATAACTGGTCAAATTTGAAGTCTGTATGTTGTCTAGGGTGAAATGCCATTGTTATGTTTGAAAGTCATGATCGTAACCACGAGTAAGTGAAATTTAGCACTGAAAATCGTTGGTGGTTTGTTTCTTTTCCCTCTATAGATTTGCATTCTGATCAGTGGACCAGTCAAAATGGCTGATGTAACCAAGACAGAAGAACAGGAAGTAGAGAAGAGTTTGGATGAAGAAGTGGAGAAAAAACCTCATGATTTAGAGTCAGCTTCAGGTCTTGGGTGTGAAGGCAATAGTTCTGCTTCAGGTACAGAGCAGTCTGCTGAAAATGAAAAAGAAGCTGGTAGTGGCAATCAGGATGGCAGAGCAAAGAGGAAGAATTTAGATTCTGAAGATGAGCCTTCTAAGAAAGTAGTGAGTATCATTTATTTTGAGCCATTTTCAAATCCTTGTTTCGAAGCCTTAGCTCAAGAAAAGATTGAAAATACTTATGCTAGATGTGTGTGAGACAGCACAAAGCACCAAATATCAAAATATTTCCTAGGGAAATAACAGGTGCACAAGTGGTGTTGGGCTTCACAGAGGAGCAAGAGGACTGCTAATTAGAATGATAATGTCAGTACATACTTAGCCTAATTCTAAGACTGTTGTTCCATCATCCGTGGTAGCACTCTGATAGTGTAGTGTAAGGCTTACTGGCATTAGTCAAGTCCCATATCTTGAACTTAGATCTCATGTATGTTGTTTATCTGTGTGTTAGTGTAGTTACCTGTGCTTGGGAAGTTCTTCCATAAGGTAATTTTGTCCTTTCATTTCCTTGGTAAGGTATTGTATAGTTTACAAAACTCTACAGACTGCGTCCTTTGTGATATAAGTTCAGTATGATTTGTTGGCAAAGTGAAGTAGTGAAAGACTTACAGGTGCTTTTTTATTTTTTTTTTTAAGACTACAAAAGTAGCAGAAAATATATGTCCTTCTATATGTTCACCTGGGAGGGTGAAAAGGATAATGTTTTACATGATGCTGTCCTTTATTATGTATGAGCTTGTAGAAATTGATGCTTTAGTATCCAGTCTAGTTCATCCTTTTGGGGATGTTTAAGTATAATTTGAAAATGTCTTTGACCTAATGTTTTGTTTCTCTGCCCAGAATTTTCCCAGGATGTTAATATATGGCTTAGCAGTCTGGCAAAATAAAGGGTGCCATTTGTTGTGGTAGAAACACTGTTAACCCTTTCATCTTTTTAATAAGATGGGATAAAGCTTAGATGAACAAGAACCACATCAGATTTGTGTAGCTTAAGGGTGTAGAGAGGTGATTGAACATAGCTTCCAGGATCTAGATGTTGTTGCTGATGGCTTTTTGCAGCTGAGATGTGTTAATGGTTTGTATGAGTATGTCCCCCACAATTGTCTGAGTCAGCTGTTCTAGCTTCTGTCACCTTCAGTGGCCATTCAGGGAGCCATCTGTGCTTACCCTAAAAAAGAATAGAAGTGGTCAAAATATTTGTTAGTATCAGTCAGCCCAGGGTGGTAATAAACAGATGATGAGGTTATAGAGGTTTCAGGCAAGTAAGTCTGTGTTCATTTTGAATGTTGCCAAAAGTATGTGAAACACTGAAGAATTCACATACTCACATATATCGGCCAAACCTTCTTTTCCCTTGAGGAACTGCTATTTGAGTATTAAGATGTAGGGATATTGACTTCTGTAGTGACCTGCTGGGCATGCTTTTAATGGCTTCATTCTGGTTAGTACTGTTATTTCAAATGCTTTTGTACCTCACGGAATTCATGTTGGTTGTCTGTGTTCTGTTACTTTGGATTTTATTTATAATTTATTTTCACTTCATGTATATAGTTGGAGATTATTTTCAAGGTGAAGAAATGTTGGGAGCATAATATCTGGATATAGACTGCTTCTCTGTGTAACAGGGGACAGAAATGTCTTGTAGAACTTCAAGCTGAGGCTGGACAGAAATCTCTTGGAGTATTTTGAGTTAAAGCTAAATCAGAGACATTTCTACAGCTAACTCTTAAGCATTAGATGGAATATGTTGTCAAATGATTCCTCTCATTCCTTTACCATGGTCTGTTTAAAGCTCTGGCAGTGGGGTCGTCCACTTGGGCCTTTATGTGACATCAGCCAGTTGGCATTTTGGTTAAATTGGCAGTTTATGCGCTTCTGTCAGGTGAAAACACTGAATTTCTGAAAAAGGATCTTGGAAGAGGCTGGAAGTTCCTTGAGAAGGAACATCCTCTTCTTCTGTCCCAGGCTTAAGAGGAATGAAACGTGGGAGTCTTTGGGAGTGGTGAGGGTATTAGAGAACTGAAAGTTAAGTATTTCTCTGAAGGAAAGATGCTGGGCAATATCTGTCATCCAAAAATTGCTTGAATCAACTGAAAAGGGGATTAAATTTGTGCGTGTTGATGTGATAATTGAAGTACTGACATCAGTATAGATATGGGAAATCTCTTTATAATGATGGTGCTCTTCATAGTATTGCTTGTTTGTGTTTCTTAAATCCTTGAAGTGAACACATGTGTCTTTTGATTAAATGAACAAGTAATAAAAAGAATTCACTGCTTGAGTCTGTTCCTTCTGTGGTGTGATTTCCTTTCTGCAGCGTGTGATTGGCCACGGGCAAGCTGTAGCTGCACATTATAATGAACTTCAAGAAGTTGGATTGGACAAACGTAGCCAGTCTCGCATATTCTACCTCCGAAACTTTAATAATTGGACAAAGAGTGTCCTCATTGGTAAGCTTCCTTAACTGATTGCTTAGACATGATTAAAATGTAACTAGTTTTTGTCTCAAAATGTAACTTTTTCTGTTTTTTGATGTTGAGTATGACATTTTGTCTCATAATACATAGTGAGTTTTTCAACTGCAATAAAATGTCTCTATTTAAATTTATTTTAAATCTCTGCGCCAGTGTTTTGTATTGTTGGAATGCCAAGCATATGCTTAAGTTTTAAAGATCAACTGACTTAAAAAGTTCGTACTGGAAACTGTTCTTCTTCATGATATTTTTAAAGAGAAAAATACAGCTTTAAATCATAAAGAATCTAAGTTCTTAGATTCAAACAAGAACAGCTCAATCTATCTCAAATAATTTCTTAGGCATTTTCGCAAAGCAATCTGTGCTCAGATCCTGGTTAAGCAATTCTGCAGGAAGCTTGAACACATAAATATTTTCTATATTACCCATAGTCAACAGTTTAAAAGGTGGAAAGCTAAAGGGTGTAGTTCTTTAAGCATCAGCAGGTTTTTATTAAAAGGCAAAGTCTGCTGTTCCACAAATTAATTCCAAATTGAGGAAACAAAACCATCAGATATCTGCCAACAAAGAAAAGAATCATCAGCACAGCACCACAGGTTCATGAAGAGGGATCCGTGCCAGGAGATGTTGGCACCATTTGTCTTAGCATGCTGCTTTTTGTTGTGTTGTATCAGAGCAGTTAGAAGCAATATTTAGATTTCTACAAAGCTGTTCCTGAAGCCTGTGTTGAAGCCTTTCTGTCATGAAGAATTTCAGCAGTGTGGCTTTATAGCAGTTGTATCAAAACATATTTCATGTCTCCTACTGTGAAGAAAAGTTGCTAGCATGCTGATATGTTTTACATAATATGCCAACATCAGTCAGAGCAGAGAGAATCTAGACAGGGTGGAGAGAGAAGAAAAAATGTGACTGGTGTATGTAGGGTAGAAAGACAGCAAAGGAGTAGCTACTGTTATTGCAAGGCCTGGGAGAGTGGAGTGGAAAACATTATGCATTTTTCTAAGGTGATCAGGAGGAGATGTTGTGGCTGATGCAGTTAATTGGCTTTTACTTTCTGGAAAAGGCTTTCCCATACTTTCAAATAACATCTGCCTTCATTATAATGCTAATGAAAGGGAACCCTGTTTCCCTCCTCATGTACAGGGTGGTTGTTTAGCCATGTGCAGTTTTGCCTTAGCCAGGGAAACAGTTCAGAGCTTCAGTCAAGTTGCATTCAGACCACATTAAGCACAGAAAATATTCATCTTCTCCACAGTTTTAAAAGCTTGTGGTTCCTTTCATCCTTTTAGAAAAAACAAAAGAGATTTAGGTTTGTAATATTAAGAAAACTTACTGGCAAAGTAAGTTCTGAGGTGTTTTAAAATTCCAAACCCTTTTGGTTCTTTAGGCTTTTATGTGCAATACAAGTGAAATGCAGAGGTGTGTATACATGCTCCCTGTTTTTATTTTTCTAGGTGAGTTTATAGACCGGGTACGACAGAAGAAGAGTGATATAACTGTTTTGGACCTGGGATGTGGAAAAGGTGGAGACTTACTGAAATGGAAAAAAGGCAGAATTAAAAAACTTGTCTGTACTGGTAAGAAGACATGATAACTTTCTAGGGAAAGTACATCAGTTTTTATGGGAAACCAGGCACATCTCCATATTTTATTACTTCTTTTTTTCCAGTAAATGAAAGAATGTAATGAACACCTTTTGTGCAAAAAGTTGTATTTTGTCTTTTAACCTGAAGACACAACTTGATTGCCAGCAGAAATATAAGAATCACTGGTTTTCTGTGTGTTTAGCTTTCAGTTCAACTCCTAAATAAAAACTGATACCACTAAAGAAAACCACCACTGCCACAGGTTGTCTTAGGCAAAATGTGGCCTTGGGGAAGACTGACATTTTGTATTTTATGTCTTTTCTCCCACATCTGATCTCTTGTAGTATTTTTAATTGTTCTGAAACACATACAGAAGAGTTGCATTTAAAAAACCAAATAAACCCCCCAATGTTGCGACAAAAAATGGGTCTTGGGTGTTGGAATCAACTGAAGATTTTCATACTCAGAAAGTGGGAAGAGCTGAAAGCTGATTAAAAAAATCTCTTGTTTGAATAACTGGCTTAGATGCTGGGAGGAAGATACATCTTCCCTTTTCTCAAGAAGTATCCCAAGGATTATCAGAGGAAGTATTACTTAACTCCAAGTTTATTAAATACTAAAATTCTTTCAGTGGGAATTATTTTGGGTACTTCACATTTTACAGTTCTTTCTTGCATTATTCAGTGGGCAGTATTCAAATACACTTAATTCATTTACTTAAAAAGTTCTCAGGTAAATTTATTGCATATTGTCAGAAACTCGATGACTGAGAAAGAAGCAGTCTTAGAATTTAGAAAAAATTCCCACGATGTGACATATCAGAAATAAATGCATTTCAACATCTTTTATATTTTTAAGAATATTAAGAATCTCAGGGAGCTGAGTTGTTTTAACGGAACTGAAGATCAGTTTTTTATCCTGCCATATTGTACCTTCTGTGTTCCAGTAATCATTTCAGTTTTCTTGGCTGGGGAGCAGTTTACACACTTTCATAAATTTCATTTGTTATTTGTGTTATCTTTCCATATATAGACATTGCTGACATTTCTGTGCAACAGTGCAAGCACCGCTATGAAGAAATGAAATCCCGGTGTCGGTATAATGAACATATTTTTGATGCAGAATTCATACAAGCAGATAGTAGCAAGGTATGGTTCCTATGCTTTGTAATATTTTGGAGATTTAACGTCCTTTATGGGTGCTGTAACATTTGGGGTATATGCATTTTTAAGGTCGGATTATTGTACTACCAGGAGAATCAGCCATAGGGATTAGCAGAAGGTTGCTTAAGATGTACTTAGGTGCATTTTGCTGCTGTTGTGTAGTGTAACATTCCTGAAGCCTGAATGTCTTTTCCAGATAATAAATCTGGTGCTTTCACTATCTTTTACTTGACAAGGGGAACGGAATGACTGTTTAACTTTGGAGTTCTGTGAGACAGCATGAGATGTTGAAAAGTGTCTTGGTGAATGGTGGAATAAATAAGGGACGTTTTCTGGTTTGACTTGTACACTTGACTTACAATTTTTTCTTTCTTGTGGCATTTTGGTTACTATAATATGTACCTTTAAAACTTATATGGTAGAGCAGGTTTCTTAGACTGTCTGGAGGCAGTGGTGAATACATGGCTGAGGCTTAGGAGACAGTCTTGTAACCAGAACTGCTTTTGCTTCCTAGAAGGGCAGGCTGAGAGTGCCCTGCTGATGGAGGCTGAGAGACAGAACCTCCCTGGTTCCAGCATATCTGTGGATAAGCTGAACCTGTTCTCAGCCTAAAGGGTTGTTTGCTTGAATTCTTGGTTGCCTTTCCTTCTTCTGAGAAGTAGTCTGTTGCAGGTTCATGTCATCTCTCTTGACTGAAGCTTACAGTCGGGGGAGAGAGAAGAGAGACTTGGCCAGGAAAGAAAGGGATATTTTCATGCTGCTATTACAGCTCTGTCTTAGATGCATATGTATTTTCTGTTGCATGGTTTTAGTCTGTCTGTGCTCACACACAAAAGTTAATTTCCCTGACTTTGGATCTCTATCGTGAATGTTGTATATCCTACAAAATCTGATTCTCACAGCTTGTCTAATTCTGCCCACCTCTGTTTCTCATTTTCATATGTCTTTCTCTATGTCTGCTGAGTACAGGGTCAAAGCAAGCTTTAACCTGACAAATTTCAAGGGCTCCAAGTTCTTCAGATTTTAGTTACTTGGTCTGGGATGGGGAGGAGTACGTTGGGGATGAACATGGGTGAGAATACAGACAAATACAACTTGTTGGGCAGGGAAAACTACCATATTTAAAACAACCCCTTCTTCTCTCAAGTGCATGTTTAATGGGTCAGTTCTCATTACAGAGACTTAGTAAACTGAAATTCATTTTACTACGGTATTTTTTTCCAGCTAAATGGTGGCCAGTTATAAAACCCCAGCAATAGAGTACTTCTGGAAACTATAAGTTAACTAACCTTGGGTTTTGGTCTTTCAGGTGTAGCAGTGTTACTGAAAAGAAGTTGAGGACATTTTAACTTTGAAATGTGTGTGTATTCTTGTCGTTTCTAAATGTTGTATATGGTTTTCTGTGTAGGAGACAGCTTTTTCATACTCTTACCTTTTCCATCTTGTCTTTGTTGAACTTGTAAAGGAATGGGGGCTGAAAGGAGAAACTTCAGAGAATTCAAAGAATTATGGAAGTAGTGCATTTGTTAGAAGATTTAAGTGAATCATGTTTGTTTCTGTAGTTTTTGTTTCTTTTTATCTCTTGCAGGATCTCTTGTCTTCCAAGTACAGTGATCCAGATATGCGCTTTGACATTTGCAGTTGTCAATTTGTTTACCACTATTCATTTGAGACATATGAGCAGGCTGACATGATGCTTAAAAATGCTTGTGGGAACCTCTCTCCTGGAGGTTATTTCATTGGCACAACTCCAAATAGCTTTGAACTTGTGTAAGTACTTTTATGTCCTATTAGTCTTCCAAAAGTCTGTGAAGCATTGTTAAGTGATAGATGTTCTTGCAGTGCTCCGATATGTTTGTGCAAACAAAAGCAAATTTTTTGCAACAGTTTTGGATTCTAGTAAAAAAAAATCTCACTCATGAACTTGACTCAAATAGGTAAATCAATACTATCAATACTAACCCTTGTCTCTTGTCCTCATGGCTCTTCTGGTATAAAGTATAGGTCTTCATACACTTCAGCCCTCTGTTGTGACTTAAATAGTGGCAAAATGGTCACTGCCTGGGGAAAAGCTATCAGGGTTTTGTGGCTGTTTCAAGAAGCCTGTTTTGTCCATGTAGATTGTCCATGTGTCTGGCTTAAAGGTTCATCTTCTAGGTCCATTTAGTCCTTGGTATGTTGTATAGGAGTGATAAACTGTTAAAACCCAGTATGCTGCTTCATTTTGTTGTTTCATTGCCTTATTGGATAAGGGAAGTGGGAAGCTAGAGAGATCACTGAGTATTACTGGGAGAAACACTTTCAGGCCTCTTACGTGTAGTTTTCTGCCTGTTAAATACTGGTCAATAAATGTTTGTATATATCTCCTTTTATAGAAAGAGACTTGAAGCTTCAGAAACAAATTCATTTGGGAATGATGTGTACAACGTAAAATTTGAAAAGAAGGGAGACTATCCCTTATTTGGCTGCAAGTATGATTTCCACTTAGAAGAAGTGGTTGATGTCCCAGAGTTTTTGGTTTACTTTCCATTACTGGAAGAGTAAGTTAAGTTCTAAATTCATGATACAATAAAAGCTGTGGAACATGATAAACATTTGTTTAGTTTATGTGTCATTGCATAATGCTTGCAGAAAATTATGTTTTGGCTTTCTTACTATATTTTTCAATTCTTAATTTTTGTTGTTGCTTCAAATACAGAGGTTTCTTGCATTGCCATCCACAACTATAATCTGTCCATTGAACTCTCTTGACGGTGCTCTGGTCAGAAGCTGAGAGGAATTAAACTGTGTCTCAGGAGAGAACATCTCTCTGATATGTTGGATCTGTCAGCAAACCTTTAGAACTGTCAGCTTTTTCTTCTTTAATTGTTGCTTTTTGAGGGCTTTCTTCCTACCCCTTTTTTAGTCTTTCAGCAAGCTTTCTTGTGTATCTTCTTCATCATAGTGCCTCTTTCTTGTCTTCTCCACCTTTCTTTAGATGTTCGTAGGATTTTTGCTATGTCTTAATTTTTTTCTTCCTCTAAATGTCTTCATCTGTAAGCATACATTTTGCTGTTATCTCTGTGTGACCTCAGATTTGCTTTTCCCAGCTGTATCCTGAGGTACAGACAAATGTTTCCATACTGGGTTTTTTCCTGCCATTCAAGCTCAGTATGATTAAACAGTATTAAGCTTTCTTACCAAGCCTGTTCAAGCACTGTATTTGTAGTTGTCTATGAAAAATAACAGCATCTGTCACTGACAGCTGTAACTTCAGTGTTGTGTGTCCACAGTGTCTACATATAATTGAGATGTAAGGCACTAAATACAATAGAAAGAAGTTCTCTGAATATATTTATGGTATCTTACATGATAGATACTGCAGGGAAAAGTGTAGTCTGTCTGGAAGTTCACATGAAACTTTTATGTTTTGGGAGAAGAGACTTTTTCTGTTAAAATGTTTGTAAATGACTTCTGTGTAGATTTTTGTTGTCTTAATTTTTTAAAGAAGTGCAGTTTGTGGCTTTTTTCATCTAAATATCTTTACTAAGAAAAAAAATTCTAAAAAAAGTGTAATCCTAGTGAATACCATAAGATGTCACTGTGGCTTAAAATTGTTCCTTTGAAAATAAAGCTACAATAATTTTGCGGCTTCCATAATTAAGCTTATTATTTTGACAGAATGGCAAAGAAGCATGGTATGAAATTAGTCTACAAAATGACTTTTCGGGAATTCTATGAAGAAAAAATCAAGAACGAGGAGCATAAAATGCTGTTAAGGAGAATGCAGGCCTTGGAGGTAAATTTGGAGTTGACTTGTTTGATTTTAATAGCATTTTACATCTTGTTAATTTTTGTGCAGTAATTGAAATTCCCTTTGTGAACATTTTGCAATTGATTAAGGGCTACCAATTGAAAGTAGTTAGTTCCTGGGGCTGAAAGTATGACTCTGGTTTGTTGACCTTGACTGGCTGCCAGACACCCACTGACCTGCTCTCTTGTTCCCTCTTCCCAACAAGATGGGGGGAGAAAATAGGAAAAAAAGCTTGTGGGTCAAGATAAATTCAAGGAGATTGCTTAGCAATTACTGTCACAGACATAACAGTCTGAACTTGGAGAAGGTTAATTTAATTTATTGGGAAAAAAAAATAAAAACAGTAGAAAGGTGAGAAACACATGCAAATCTAAAACCATCTTTGTCCCAGCCACTGCTTGTTCCCAGGCTCAGCTTCACTTGTTCACTCCTGACCTTCTCTCCTTTCCTCTGCCGGGGAATGGGGATTGTGGTCAGTCTCTAACACTGTCTATGCTTCTCCTTCCTCCTCACACTTTTCCCTTGGTCCAGCACAGGTCCCACCCAATCGATGATTCTAGTTTTGAAGACAATATTTCAATTTTGAGGCAAGTTTTCATTCTTGTGAAGCAGGAAACAGGAGCCCAGGAATCATGCCAAGTGTCAGATAGTGGTGACGGTAATCCATTTCTTCCTCAGCAGAGAGACTGAAAGCTGGATCTTTGTGCAAGGAATATTGAGTGAAAAGAGATAAAGGAATCTTCATAGGAATAAAAGGACAGGCTGTGTTTGTAGAAGAAAATGGTACTTAATGTTACTGAGCTTATGTTTTTGCCCAGTGTTTTTACTTTTTTTTTTATCCTCAGACTCTTACCCTGGATAACTTTAGCAGCTTCAGAGAAGCTTTTCCATGCTACCTCTGAGGCTTTGGTTTCACTCGTAGTTATCTGTGCTTCCCTCCTCCCTTAAACAGTAGAATTCTTCAGCACATATCAAGTCAAGTATCTGTGACTTACTCAGCTGAGTCACATGGGCTGCAACTTGACTGCTCTTGTTGACTCTGAAAGTGATGGTGCTGTGTATGGGCTCACACTGGCAGTAGCACAGAGACACAGCGTTTGACTTACCCTCTTCCTTCTTAGGAAAGTGAGAGCTGTCCTAAGGTAGTGGCCACTTGAAACTGAGGACTGAATTATTACATACAGATCATTATTGGGATCCTTAATAAGTATTGTGGATCCTTAATAAGTATATCTTAGTTTTGAAGAGTCTATTGTATTCTTGTGTTACAACTTGTGTGTTACTGAAGCCTTTTAATTGTTCTGCTTGAAATTGTAGTTGCCCATTTTTTAGTGCTTCTGCTGAAGAGATACTGGTTTGTTCGGCTGCTGTTCTAAAAGAAGGTATATCTGTGTAATGCTCACAATGAGCTGTACGTGAAGGAGAATGTTTATAGTTATTCTGTTTCCCCTGCTTTAGAGACATAAGGATAAAAATTTATAAATCTTGGGTGTCAGATTTTCTGGTACGTAGGGAACATCAGACCTGTTTCTGAGGGTGCTACGAAGGAGAGACCTAAATTTAAAATCCTCTTAAGAGTCACTGACCTCTGTCTTGGACTGTGTTGTGACAAACCCTTTACCTGATGTGATAAATGTATCTCACTACTCAATGTTTTTTTTCTATGTTCTCCAGCCATATTCTACACTTGGTGATTCCAGGCTTGTTTCTGATAAACCTGATGATTATGAGCACGCAAAAGAGTTTATCAAAGATGGCAAGGCAAAGTTACCTCTGGTAAGTTCCTTCATACTTGACTAGAGCAAATGGTGTCTTAAAATTGAGGTCCTGATATTTCAAACTGTGGTGCCTTCTTCATTTCAACTGCAGTGAAGTTGGTATGAGTCTCTCTTTGCATGTGAAAAGTTGTAGAGCTGCAGGGCTGAGGGGTTCATCTAATCTATATCCCATACTCAAAGAATCAAATTCACCTAATTTGGTTGCTGTTAAGAAATGTGTAATAATGCAGAAGGGAAAGGATATTTTTTCCATCTTACTTGACATCTGTTCTTTCTACCTCTTCTTAATTTGAGGAATCTTATGTTTCTGAATCTTCACACTGCTGATTTAAAGTGTTACTTCCAGTCCTCTGATGGAAGAGTTCAAAGCTTTCTTCATAACACTGCATATATTTGAAATAATTATTTTCATTTTCATCAATACAGCATGAGGGTGGTCAGCTTGAAATTTTTCCACTTAGTTTTGTTGTTTGGGTTTTTCTTTTAATCATTGATTCATCTACTGTTCACATTCTGAATTCTTGAAAGTATAGTCCTCTGTCTTGGGGTGACATCCTGGACATCCTCTTACTGTATAGAAAAAATCCTACATCAAGAGGGAAAAGAAACCTGCTCTCCACATTTGAAATCTAAAAATTTAAAAAGAAAGATGCTTGTTTTAAGAAATAGACATAAGAACATGACAATAGCCAAGTCAGACCAAAGACCTCTGTTGCCAAGTGCTGTTTTAAAAGGTTGGTCGGATTTGGTCAGTGGGTAGCATATGGACTAAATCATGGCTCCAGTGAGGACTCCTTGGAAGGGGATGGAGTGGGCAGAGCAGAAAATCAGCTTGTTGTTGTTGCCTTATGTTTCTTGACTGGTGGGGTAAATGGCAACAGCTTTTTGCTTGTGAACTTGCCCTGCTTTCATCTGATCAGCTGAGCTGGGAGTTTCCTAGGCTGGAAGGCAGGCTGTTCTTACAGAATATGTGAGTGAGGCTGAGAACTAGTCTCTTGCAAATAGAGTTTCTCTGAGCTGTGGGGTGTTGTTGGGTGGAGGCAGGCAGTGTTCCTGAGGAAGGTGGCAGCACCATGATGTAGGGCCTTTTCTTGACTTCTGCATAAGCATTGGGCATCTCGATCTGAACAGCAGCTGGAGCCAGGTCTGGTCACACTGGGGTGTGGTAATGGACCCAGGCATTCTCTGCATTGCTGAGACATCCAGACCAACAGACTGTTGGCCCATTCTCCTGTACCTGTTTAATTTAGGTGTGTTCCATTATCTGGGTCTTCCAGTTCCCTACCATCTCATAGTTAGTGGAGTTATAAGTATCTGTGGTCTAAAGTAATGCTCTTCTTGCCCCTAAATAACCAGTTGATGTGGGTGGTTAGGAGTTGGTCAGTGAAAGATGGAATTAAATCAGTGTTTTACTGTTTCCTTATTTTTGTTGAAACTGTCGGGTTTTTTGTCCCCTTCTAGGGAACCTTGAGTAAATCTGAATGGGAAGCAACAAGTAAGTAATGGTTTTGAAAGCATATTGACTGAATGACTGCTTTGGAAAGTGTATAAAATAGCCTGTTAATCATGGAAGAAAATCCAAATTTTGAATATAATAAGATGTTGTTATTTGTGTAATTCAAATGTCTGTGTATAGATTATGGAGTGTGCACATCTCAGGAAATTGGGAGGGAAATGCCTAAGTGCAGCCAACCAGGATTTGCATTTTTGCAGGCCATTTTAGTGGTTGTGTTAGTAGTTTAAAAACAAAAAATGCTGTTTACTTCACAGGCGAGAAACATCTTCACTCTGCTTTCCTAAATTATCTAAATTTTGAATGTATGAATTATAAGGTAGACATCAATTCTAGCAATCTAGAAGTATTATCTCAATTATCTATTTGAGAGGGGCTTTTTATACCATTTTATACCTTTTTATACATAAGAAAAGCTTTATACCTTTAAAAGTTCAGTGATTACTGTGTTTCCTAAGTAGTCTGTTTTTCCAGAAACATTTGGACTATTGAGCTTCTGATAAGAGTATAAGCGCAGCTTGTTCCTTACATGGATCTTTGCATTGTTGCTGAGGAATGTTTGATAAGCTTGTCTTGAAAGATTTGCAAGTAGCTATGGCACCTCATTCATTAAAATAAACGTTGAATTCAAGTGAAAATCCATAAATGTTTAATTAGACCCATGGTCTCAAGCAACTGGTTTAACACCATCTGTCTGGTATGGAGCACAGGAACATCTGGCAAAGCTAGCATTGATTATATGCCAACTAAGAGTTTTCCAAGGGTGCTGGTGTGGACTGTGTGAGTATCCATTAATAGAACCGTACTGTTCTGGACTGAAAAAATGCTATAATTTCTTCTTTGTCCATCAAAATTTAAAAGGGCAAAATTGATAATATATATCATGAGTTCATTCACTTTTCAATTAAAAATGAAGTTAATAATTTCAACCCTGATTGTCCATTACTGCGTGAAGGAGTCTTTAAACTTAATTTGCATATGGCTTTTTATGCACTAGTGAATGTTCATTATGTATAGAATGGCACAGTAATTTATGAATTTCATTCACATTTCTGAAAACGTGTAAAACTATGCTGGAGTGGAATGCTAGAGTTACTCACTGGAAAATCATAAGATCTTTTGTAATTTCAATAGTCTGCTAACAGGTTGTTTGGGCATAATATCAGCCTGGTTACATTTTGAAAACTTGAGTCACCAAGAAAGCTGAAACTTTAAATACTCCCATTTTCTTTTTTAGGTATTTACTTGGTATTTGCATTTGAGAAGCAGCCATGAAACTTCACATACTGGATGCAGCAAGAAGAGATCATATCCATGTGCAAGTTGGAATGATCAGAAATCCATTGTGGCAACTATTTTTTTATTTTTTATTTTTTAATTATCAGATGTGTGCAGGACACTACCAAAAACTAGAGCAAGCTCATGATTCAGAGTTACATTGCCTGTCTGTGACAGATGGACTTGTGTGTGTATATATAAGAAAGATTCTGAACCAGACTTTTTAAGCATTTGTAAGCAATCTGCATGCTCTCAAAACCTGTGTTTGAACTGATGCAACTTTATATTAGAAACAAATGTTTTGTTAGTAGAAGTATGTTTGTGATTTTGAGCCTGACCCTGCACTTTCTGAAGTTGATGGAAGAATGACTGTTGACTTCGCTAATGCAGAATGAGGGCCTAAATACTGTTCTGCAGAGCTCAGTTAATTCATAACGAGATCTATTCAGACATAGAGGGTATGTCTACATTGCATGCAGAGCAAAAAATACCTGAGTCAGTTTGAGAACCTCTGTGCTGTGCTCAAGCCTGCAGTGTAAATCTACCTTAGTGGTATTCATGGTGTAGTTTACATGGTAAAATCCCACGATGTTCTTGTTTTTTCTGCTTGCTGATATGTAGTGTCACTTCATGGTGCTTTCAAGATTAAATGAGTTTGTTCTGTACAAAACTGTTCTGAAAGTACTCCATTTCTAATGTTTTAAATCTCTACTTTGTTTTCCAAATGTGGCTATGCGGTAATCAGTAGCAGCTGCTTGACTTAGATTACTGAACATTTTTTATTGTATTAAAGACTCTCCTGACTTTTCAATAGTTTTAGTGTTTCTTGAAACTTACTAGACAGATCTGAGGATGCCTTTCTTTCTTGCTTCATAAAATTCCAAATGGGCTCGGCCAGAGGATGAGCTGTTGGTGGTGATGGGGACCTCATTGCAGTCTTAAGGCGTTAAAAACATGGTCATGTCATGGATCATGAACCAAAAGGGGAGCCTGGGTAACGTTTGAGGATACTAGCAGTTCCCTCTGGAAGGGAGGGCTGCGTATGTGTATACACACTCTGGTACCTATGGGTAACAATCTCCAGATTAGAGCCAAATATTGTATTTGGGAATAATACCAGTAGGCAGAACTGTGCCTAACTACCATCATAACTGCTTGTTAGTCTCTTAGAGCTGGCTTAGGGATTTCTGGGACGGTGTTTGCTCAACTTGCCACGTGCTTGTAGCCACCCATTACTGAGAAGGCCTGAATATTTCATGTTTTTTCTCTCCATTCTTGGGCTAACAGTAGCTGATGGCTGCTGTTGGCTAATAGATTTTACGTGGAGATGAAATGATGATGGTACATGAGTATTTTGAAAAGGTATAGTAAACCTAGAACACTTCTGTTAAGACTTAAACGTTCAAATTATATGAGTTTGTAGTTGTGTTGCTTTCCCCCTCTAATTAGGTGATACTCTTTCCTCCATGACTCCTATATTTTTTTATTGTCTAGAAGAACACCTGTAACCTTCACCGAAGCAGTAGAATCTGTCAGTTCTGCTGCTGAAGTTAAGAAAAGAAGATGTTCTTGTCTGCTAGAATTAGTATTCATGAAACTAGCTAAAAATGATGACACTTTAGAAGTGCTGAAATGTTTCTTTGAAATTTGTGTGCGTCAAAGCTAGTTTTGTTAGATTTCTTGTGTCAAATTTCATTCGAAAATACATTGTTATGCTATTTTTGGAAGATATAAGAATAATAAAAAGAGGGAATACGGTGGAGTGTCTTTCCTCTTTTAAGCAAATCTTAACATACCAATCACATAATGGTTGAGTTTGGAAGGGACCTCTGCAGGTCATTTGGTCGAACCCCCAACCCTGCCCAAGCATGTTTACCCAGAGCTGGTTGCCCAGGACCTTGTCCAGGCAGCTTTTGAACTGCTCCAATGGTGGGGACTCCACAACCTCATTGGGCAACCTATGCCAGTGCTTGGTCACTCTCACAGTAAAAGCTTCCTGATGTTCAGAGGGAACTTCCTGTGTTTCAGTGTGTGCCCATTGCCTCTTGCCTGATCACTGGGCACACAGAAAAGACCCTGGACCCATCTTTACAGGCTCCCTTTGGGTATTTGTACACATTGATAAGATTACTACCCTGAGCCTCCTCCAGACTCCACATCTCCCAGCCTTTCCTTGTATGAGAGATCTTCCAGGATTTTGAATCAATTGGACCCAGTATCAACTCATGACATACGCTGTTGGTGACCTCCAACTAGACGTCATTTCACTGATCACCACTCTCCGGGATTGGCTACTCAGCCAGTTCGCAATGCCCCGTCACTGTGCGTCCAAGATGGTGTTAAAAACCATTCCTGACATCAAAATAGGCTATCTACTGCTTTTCCATCGTCTGTCAAGCCAGACATTTATTTTCTCATAGAAGTTTTGTACTGTTGGTTAAGCATGACTTCCCTGTGATGAATCCAGTCTCTTCATTGCAGCACTCCAGTCATGCAGGTCATCTCACCGTTTCTCCATGATCCCACCAAGTTCATAGCCCTGCAACATTTCCCGATAAATACGTGTCTTCCCAGTAGAACTGCATGACTTTAGGGAAGCAATTAAAGGTGAACAGAGCATTTAAGGTTCTCAGGACTGCTAATGAGAATTTGAAGATGGGGGAATGCTGAGGTCATCTGAGCTGGATGATTCTTTTGCAATGGAAGGAGTTTTGGTAATCCCCTGAATTAAGAAAGTATGGAGGAGTGATACCTGGTGCTGCACCAATTAAGTGGTTCCATTTTCAAATGCACTTTGCACAATAAAGGAAATCAGAAATGGCAACTGAACTTTGTAGGTCATTTTGTCCTCCCTCAATTAAGTGGTGAGATGTATGAGTTGGGAATGGGAGCTAGAAAGCATGTAACCTTTTCCTCTATGTTTCTTCCATGATGGCAAACAGTTGAGAACTGTGGTGGAACCTAGTGGTTCAGCATGTAGCTGCTGGGGGGCGGGCAGCAGAGCTGAAAAACTGTTTTGTGCTTAGGTTAAGTAGATTCCTTGCTGCAGGAAACACCTCCGTTTGCCATGAAGGTGTGCGTATGAAAATCCTGTATTAAAGAAGAGGTAATTGTTTCTTGTTTAGGTGTTCTGCAACCTTACAGCAAAACCAATGAAATGAGATATTGTATTTGTGGAGGAAATGTGTCGTGCTTCTGTGTGTTACTGTTATATCAGTGCTATATTGTGGAAGTTTGCTTTTATGACTTACACACCAGTGGTAGCAATTGCTGCAAAACACCTGAGCATGTGCTGTGTTTCATGCTTAAGTTTCAAGCAAATGCCTAAGAAAGTGTGTTGCCTGGTGAAAGGTATTTGATTGACTTAAGAAGCTAGATATAGAGAATGGTTTGGGTTGGAAGGGACCTTAAAAATCATCTACTTCTAATCCCTGTGCTGTGGGCAGGGACATCTTTCACTAGAACAGATTGTTTTGTTCAGACCTCCATCTAACTTGGCCTTGAACACTTCCAGGGATGAGGCATCCACAAATGCTTTGGGCAACCTGTTCCAGTGTCTCATCACCCTCAAAGTAAAGAATATCTTCCTAATACCTAATTCAAATCTACTCTCAGTTTGAAGGCATTTCTCCTTGTTCTGTCACTAGATGCCCTTGTAAAAAGTCCCTCTCCATCTTTCATATCCATCTTTCCTTTTGGGTACTGGAAGGCTGCTCTGAGGTCACACCAAAGCCTCTTTTCCGGTCTGAACAATCCCAGCTCTCTCAGCCTTTCCTCATAGGAGAGGTGCTCCATCCAGTGGGATCTGTGGTCAACTTGGTGGCCCTCCCCTGGACTCAATCCAACAGGTCCATGTCCTTCCTATGCTGGGGACCCCAGAGCTGGATGCAGCACTCCAGGTGGGGTCTCACCAGAGCAGAGCAGAGGGACAGAATCCTCTCCCTTGCCCTGCTGGCCACGCTGCTTTGGATGCAGCCCAGGACTGGGCTCCAAGCACACATTGCTGGCTCATGCCCAGCCTCTCACCCAGCAGAGTCCCTGAGTCCTTCTCAGCAAGGCTGCTCTCAATTTGTTCATCTCCCAGTCCGTATTGATACTGGGGCTTATCCTGACCCAGGTGCAGGACTTTGCACTGGGTCTTGAACTTCATGAGATTCTCATGGGCCCACTTCTCAAGCTTGTCCAGATTCCTCTGGATGGCATCCCATCTTCCAGGTGTGCTGCAAATCTCACACGTTCTCTTGTTGCAACACTTGAATAGTTTAATTTACATAATGAACATCTCAGTCCTTTGACTATGAATGTTTTCCTTTTGAGTCATAGTCTATTTAATAAAGCACTCTCTTGTATAATATCTATTTTTATGAAAAAGAGTAATTATATGCTATGTTCTAATTGCTAAACTGTGTTTTTAAAGTTGAAAACTGTTAATTTCAGGAACATTAAGCTGGAGAGCAACAAGTTTAAAACATCTGCAGGGTAATCAAGGGGCTAATAATAAATCTACTTTTGCAATCTGCTTATTGCCAAAGTAATAATGCTTCTGGAGGAAGCAGGATCTAATATCAAGCAGGATTAACAGTCATCTTGTAATCTCAGTTCCTGATGTTCCTTGTACGCCACGAATTAGAACCTCTGTATGGAAATGAGGAAATGGAAATCTGTATTGTTACTTGTGAATGCAAATAGGCATCCTGATTTTTCAGAAGTTTCAAGCACAAAAATCAGGTTATTTAGGTGGCAAAAGACATGGAGACAAGTGTTCAAGTGGTTTTTGAACAAGAAACCTCACCTGAGATTTAAAGAAAGAGGTCTGAAGTCCTTGTGCTGATGACATTATGAATGCTGTGTACCGAACTAACAATTGTTACTATAATTGAGTTTTTTGCAGCTTCATTTTACATAGATGTACTAGTCCTGGTGAAATGGCTTTCCCTTAACCTCCCTGACAGCATACCCCATCGTAAATTTATGTACTGCCTTGAATGTTTCTGTTACTTAGAGAACAGATGTAAGGCAGAACAGAGTTAACTTGATCACTTATGTTTTGCTAAGTTAAAGGTTTTCCAATGTCATTTTAATGGAAGCTGACATCCTTTCTTCATTTTATTAAAGCTGCTTCTCAGCATTGCTGTCTTTTTTATTTGAGTCAATGCGTCTCCCAGCAAATGAGGTCCATTTGCAGGACAAGGTGTTTAAACATTCAAGGTCTGACTGATCTGTGCTGTTATTGGTTCAAGCCTGAGGAAAGGATATTATTTTAGTTCACAGGTGATGTTGTTTCAGTGGGCAGCTGCATAAGGGTTGGTCTCACAATACTGTACGAATTCACTGAAGCTGTGTTTCTGACAGTCTGATTTAATCACTAATTGTGATTAAACTAGAAATTTACTGCTCTTAGCAGTGGCATGAACATCACCATGGGATTTAGAATAACAATGTTGACATTACCGGAGTCCTACTTTCTCACTTGGCTCTTAGCTTTTATGGCTCTTTCACAATCTTGGAATAAGACTACTCAGCTGGTGACTTACTAGCTCCCAACTAGTAACAGCTTCCTTCTCAGTTTTCAGTCACTTTTAACTGGACAGCGATGGAATTGTTCTGACTTCAGACACATGGCTAGCCATTGTAGATTTTAAACTACAAAAACTTCATGAAATAATAAGCACAAAGAAAGCCTTGGTTTATATATAAAATGCAGCTTTTAAGTTTCTAATTTTTATAGTCCAAGGAAACTTCTCTGTGGAGCAGTAATTTTCTGGTAGCAGAATTATTCTGAATTCTTTGGTTCAAGTAGTCCTTTTCTTTCTTTAGTTCACTTTGACACCTGCAGTGTACATCTCTGCAATAGACAGCTGGAACTGAAGCCTGCTTCTTTATAAAAGAGCTGTGAGCTGAACAAATAACAATAATTACAGGGTTGGAAATTGTTGGCTTCCTTGTATAATTTATAAAAGATTTAATTAAGTATTTCTTCAGCTAGAAGCAAATCACTGCTTCCTCTTAACAACAGCCTCAAGGAAGAAATGGACTGCTGTATGAGTGTGTAGGGCACCCTGCACCTTCAGTATAATGGTGTACTGCTGGATTTCTTAGCAATTGGGGGATCTGGGCTGGCTACCTAGAGTCGGAGCCCACAGGAAGCTTGTAGGCAAAACCGCGGAACCCCAACTGTGGTAATCAAGGGGCTGATTGCATAGTTCGTCTAATGCTTGTTTAAGGTAAAGTTTACATAAAATGTAGCACAAATGGAGGAGACAGTCCTAAGCTGCCCCAAAGACCTCTCAATGATTAAATATGGTTCTTTTGCTTGTGAGTTGTATCACTAGCTTGTGGTGTGATAGCACTTGCATGTTTGATGCTGTACAGACCGGTGGAAGAATGGATTATCCTCTGAAGACCAGTCCTTAAATCACAAGACAACATTGTTTTCTATGTTGCCCTTCCTGGATGGACATCGCCTTCACTAATACTATGATTTGTGCCTGAATAAAGATGAATTGATGTTTTATTTTAATTCTGTGAGAATATGTTGGCTATTTCATAGATACATAGATTGGTTCATGTTAGAAGGGACCAATAAAGATCACCTAGTCCGACCTCCCTGCTGTGGACAGGGACTTGTCCACTCGAACAGGTCGCTCAAAGTCCCATCCAGCCAGGTGTTGAATACCCCCAGAGATGTGACATCCACATCTTCTCTGGACAACCTTTTCCAGTGCCTCACCACCCCCACAGTAAAAAATTTCTTCCTTATACCTAATTCAAATCTACCCTCTTTTAGTTTAAAACTGTTACACCTTGTCCTTTCACTACAGGCCCTGATAAAAAACTCATTCCACCTATTTTATAAGCCCTCTTTAAGTATTGAAAGACCTAATAATGTCTCCCTGGAGCCTTCTCTTCTCCAAGCTAATGGATTTCAAGCAAAGCAGCAATATTTTATTGTATGTTTATGGTAAGTTGACCCTGACTGGATGCCAGGTGCCCGCCAAAGCCTCTCTATCACTCAGCTGGGCAGGGGAGAGAAAATACAATGGAAGGCTCATGGGTCAAGATAAGAGCAGGGAGAGATCAGTCACCAGTTACTGTCATGGGCAAGCCAGACTTGACTGGAGGAACTTAAATGAATTTATTATCAATGAAATCAGAGTCAGATAATGAGAAAAACTGAATCTTTAAATAACTTCCCCCCATACCTTCCTTCTTCCTGGGCTCAAATTCAAGGCTGAATTCTCTACCTCCTCTCATCCATCAATACAGGGGGAAGGGGAATAGGGATATATGGAAATACAAATTATAAAATTACCATTGCTTTATGAAATTATTCTGCTGATGAAGATGGGCTTGCTTTTTACTAATCCCTAGCAATGTATTAGAAAAAAGGCAAAAAGAGCAAGTTTTATGTTTTTCCTTTTCAGAGGTCTCTGTCAATTCCTGAGATAAATGGGAATGAAATGTGCAATTTGGCCACTGCCTTCAGTGTTTTCATATGCCAAGCATTTTTGTGCCCTTCTTTTCTAAGGAGTAAAGAGAAGAGAGGGAAGAATGTCCTGCTGGTAGAAGTCCATTAATTCTGCAGCATTGTAACTTGTCATTCTTGTGGCATTATTTAGGAATCTCAAGACAAAACAATGGAGTTTAATAGCGATGCCTCGTTTAAAAGACTGTCTAAAATGTTGGTGTCTTAGCTGACTTTCATCTACAGCCAGCCTGACAGAAGAAGTCAGTGTCTTAAACAATTCTCTTCTATTCTAACATTACTTTTGCAGTAGAATTTTTAGTTTTAGTCATCATTACTGTTGTCAATTTGTGCTAACTTCAAAGATGGCTTAGGTGCACTGATGAAGAACATCCTCAGTGTCTGTGCACCTGTGCATGAGTCACAGCTGGAGCCTGCTGTAGAATTTTTTTGCCTCAGCAACTAATTTCGTTAGGTTTTGCCTTAAAAATGGTATGTGCACGGTAGGGCAGTACACCTTACAATAAACAGAAGAGCAGAAAAAAAGAATTTCTTCTTTTAAAATTTTTTGTGTTTCCTTTCCCCGCATTGTTCCCTATTCTTCTTTCAAGTGCTATGCTGAAAGAATGTTTTTCAAGTTTCCTTTGTGAATTGATCAGTTCAATTATTGTAACTAAGACTTTTACAGTGAGAATATTTTGGAGAGAAAAAAATTTATTAATAAAATGCATTTTCCAGCTTTGCAGGAGTTCCTTCAAATTGTAGTGCACAATAACCAGTGTCCATTTCTCTGTTTTACTTGAAATGAGTTTTGGTCTTTGCTGGCCACTGCCTTAAATAATCAATTACTACTGTATGAAACGCATCCACTTCATGTGGGAAAATACCATGGATCCTCCAGTACAAATAAGATTTTGATGGGAATATGCATTGTAAACATTCCTGGTCTAGCTGGCAAGGAATTTTCCATAAATTGCCTACAGTGGGAAAAATATGACATTCTGCTTGCAGGTTCAAGGCCAGAGGCAGTTAATGGCACAGAGAACATTACCTCATTGTGATTTGAGTAGCAATTTCCCCTTTAAATTAATGTCTTAAATCAGGTGAATATTATCTTTCCTCCCTTCTTGAAGATGCATTTCTCTCCAGACAGTGTGGTTTTGCTTATCATCTTTTTTCTTCTAACAGCTGCCCTTTCTAGATGCAATCTAGCAGATATACACTAAAGTACGGCTTACAAAAAAAAAAAAAAAAAAAGAATCTTTCACAAGGTCACCTTTCAGCCATTTGGTGTGCTGAACTTCCTATGTGGGCATGAAACCAAATCCTGATTGATTGAGGGAGTTAACATTGCCCACTTTGCCCAGTATAAAGATAGCTGTACTCACTGTGGTGGAGAAAAACTAATTCAAAGTCTGGATTTCTCTATTCAGCTAGTGGGGCTAACCACATTTCTCCTCAGCCTAAATGGAAAATGCCATTTATTACCTAGAGGACATAGTAATTTTTCTTTCTTTCAGTAAGAAACCAACCCGGCTAATCTTGACTTCTCACTCACACAGTAAAATATTTGTTTTATTTCTGTCACCTTGAAACTCTTTTTAGACTTAAGCATGTTAGATCTAAAATATAATTTGCTTTGATCAACTAAGGTGGTGACACTTATGTAGACACCAGTGACAGGGTTGCATGTAGATCAATCATGAAGACCAGTAAGAATTTCTGCAACTTAGCCTTGTGCTGTGAGGCAAAACTTCGTTCTGTTATCTGGCTTGGCACAGGATTATACAAATGGCTGGTAATACAGAGATTTTAGAAATCTAAAACTGGACAGAGGAGGAGTTTTAAGTATTTGGATCTGAAGCTCTGATTCCCACACGCCTCCTCAGGAAACTCCAAATTCTTATGGAAACCCCTTCCTCTTTTCCAACTCTCCCATTTTTCTTGCTTTCCCCAAATTTTACCTCTTCTGTGGCTGACTCCTTGAGAACCCAGATCCAGTGGATTTACTCAGATTATGTTGAGTAGAGTAAGAATAGTCTAAAAGAGTATTTTTTTTTTCAGAGTTACTTCATTGCCATCACTTTCTGGAAGGAGAAGGAACAACAAGAGAGCTCGGGTAAAGGGGCCAACACTGAGGCAGAACATGTTAGTTCGTATTTGTACTACAAAACTCACATAACTCCAGCTGAAATACAAAATTCCTTTTTGTAACTGGAATCAGAAAGTAGGAACTAAGAGAGTAGCTCGAATTAGCACGAACATTTACTTACTAGTCAAATAAGCAATAAAAGAATTTCCAAGCTCCTTGCTTACCTGTGCTTAATAAAGTGTGAGATAACAAATTAGAACAAATTTCTTATTTACAGGGAACAGCTTTGTCAAGAGGATGTGTTGTCATGAACTACCAGAATGAGGTATAAATGTCTATAAAAATGTCGGGTCCACGTTGAAGCCAGAGCTTAGAGATCAGCTTATAATCACTTTTGTATTATACAGTGAATAGTTTTTACAAGTAAATGACATGCCATTCAGTCCTGCTGTAATTAAAGAATACTAATGAGACATGCCAGGCAGTGCTCTGCTGGGCAATTATACCAATTTGTAAAATGACGTATGGCAGGCAGCAGAGTGAATGCAGGGTGGACATACAGACCACCAGCAAGTGCTCAGGAGTCTGGGAAATCCTGAGCTAATACAACTACATGAATAAGCAATTGAATTCTGATATCTATTGATATGCTGATAGAGACAGAAAAAAGTGACTCAGCAAAGGCTCTGTGTAGTGTTGCACACAAAAATATTTCTGCTTTCCTGTCAAGATGACTGATTTAGCCAGAAACGAGTTTGTAGAAAGCAACAGAGCTACTCTGCAGTGTTTTAGCACTATCAGAGAATCACTTAAAAGCCATTTGATTCAGCTTTAACTTCTGGTTGTTGGCTTTTATGCATATAACGTATTTTTTTCTGCCTGTACCATAAAACATTTTTTATAACATAATATTTTTTTCTGCCTGTAGCTGTTATTGTCTCATTGGTAAGTCCAGGTTGGTTCTTGTCTTTCTGTCCTATTCCTGTGCATCAATTGCATTCGTACACAGTACTGATCTGATAGCATGTCTCTAAAATTTCCTCTTACTTCTTTGCTACAATGAGTTTCTCTCAGATCCAGTTCTCCATGGAATATAATTGCAGCATGCCATTGTTCTCATTTTCCCAAGGCCATAGGTTTCTGACTTAGTTCTTTGGACAATGCCTGTACAGAGAGTCAGGCCAAGGGAACCATTCTTCAGCCCAGATGTTGTAGCCTTTGACCAGAGCCCTCCTTGCATTAAAAAGTGCTGGCAAACCATGTTCTCTGTTGATAGTCAGAAACAGAAGCAGGGTGGGAAAGGGAAAAATGAAGTCACCAAAAATTTGTTTCATAGTTTCACAAAATTTTATTTTCAATCCTCCTAAGTCCTTCATTTGTTTCCAGAGGCCAGAAAAGCAAAGAGGAAATGATCAGTAATTTAAAATGACATTTTGTTATGGATTATGAATCATTATTTAGTTGATGAACATTTTATTAAATGAAGGACATAAGGAATTTATAATTTTTACTCTGCTTGGGAAAAAATAAATCCAGGAGAGATGCTTCAGGGAGCACAAGCTACTTTGCCTGCAGCTGAAGCTTATATGCAGGTCTCCAGCTTGGTACTGAAAAGCAGAGTAACTGCAGCAGGGCAGTCTTCTCTGGCTGCAGGCTCGCTGGTACTCAGAAAGACAATCCCTTATTTACGCAAGACATCCTCAAATGGCAGAAGTGAAGGCAGCAGGATCATATCAAAATTAAGGGAGAGGGTGTTTCCTTGATACTCGATATGTGACTTTTTCTGTAGTCTCAGGCTCGAAGGCAGCATTTCCATGCCAAGTAGTGACAATCATGAGAGTTGTGTGGAGCCGAAATAAATGTGCTCAGTGTCACTGTTGTGCCTGGTACTCAGCACCATGGAAAATTGTGGTCAAGCTACAGTTTTATTTAGGGAAGGAGTGTAAGCCTGTAGGTATTTTTGCAGTAGATCTATGCCAAAATAAAAGTCCATTTATTTTCAGTTCTGAAAATATGACATCTGTCAACAACTTACTTTTCCCAAACTTTGTGAGCCCGTTTAAGCTTGAGTCCCCTCACATTTGCTGACGACTTCTGTCTAGCACATGCTATTGGGATGAAAAGCCACATGAAACAAAGACCAGGCTTCAATCTGATCTCCACTGCAGTCAGGGAGTTTTCAATGATGTTCTATAACTTGCCCCTATTTTGCTATGCAGGAGAACCTGGTACGTCCACACTGGGTGCATTGGGCTTGATTCCAAACTAAAGACATACACTTTGGAAAGTTCATTTTATACTGTTAGCTGTCCTCTTTTAGAAGTCAGTTGGTCCCTTGCCTTGCTGATTTCAGCACTTTCCTTGTCATTGCTAGAAACCAGATGATACCTCAACACTTGCAAAGAGTTTCCATAAATCACATGGGAATTTCAGGCAAATTCAAAAGCAGATTTTGCCAGGACCTGTTATTCACAGACAAACCCATTAGTGACACAGACAAATTAGAGTCCGACAGAGGAAAGTGAGTCAAGCATAAAATAACAGATATTTTCTTAATCAAATCAGAATACTGATGAACTGGAAGGACACAATAACAACATGGTAGTAGGTTTTATTAGTAAAAGACGTGTTAGGCTGTTGCAGCCCTTAAGATCATGCTCAATATGTCTTTAAGTTCTGCTTTTTGCATTAACCATTCACATCTGGTGACACAATTGTTTTTCGGGATCCTCACTACCTGAAAACCTTTAACCATTTTTCTAGTGTAAATCATCAGGGTGGTCTGTGTATCATATAGCCTCTGTTCTGGAGGATATTTGACTCAAGAGACTTCAGAACCTCACATTTGGATTTTTCCCGTTCCCTTTCAGAGCAACAGCAGCACTGTGAGTACTGTGTATTTAGGCTGTGTTTGTCTACTCTGTTGTGTTGTGAGTAGAGTAGTTTTAAATGTGATAATGTAAAGACTCTTTAAGGCAAGAATACTCCATCTTCTTTAACACCTCTCTTCAGCTCCCAAAATAGCAGGGGCTGGGAATTTCCGAGGAGGTTGCAGAGAGTTAGGGTGTGCCTTTCGTTCAAAAGAAATGATGATTTTTTTTGTCTCTAGCCTTTCTAGGCTCCTTTTAGGATTTTGACCTCTGACTGTTTTTAGTAAGGTCCAGGGTGGAAAATACTGTGAAGAGAGTGAAGTTTTGTTACAGACCTCTGGGAAGCAAGAGTAGATGGCCATTGGGACTCACTGTATGCTGTGTTTAGAGGTGTCATTGCCCTTTCCGGTTTCTGATGCTACCAAAGAAACCCGTGTGAAACACTGATGCAATCAAGACTTCTTGTGCTGGAGGTGGCCTATTTTTGCTACTCTCAGTGTGTTTGGCTCGTTGGTGGAGTCACTATACCTTTTTTCAGGAGGGAGGTTAGCAATCTAAGGAAGTGGTTTGTAACTGTGGGGTTTTTTTTCCATCAGCCTGCACAATTATTCCATCAAGCTAGTTTACAGTTCAACTTGTTCCTTGATGTTGATTTTGCACAGATGGGATGTAATCAGAATGCAGGCTCGTCATATGGTCATATTAACTCTGGTGGTTATGCAGATGAGAATGTTGAGCACATGGTTTGTCCTCTTTTGGCACTTATCTTTGTCTCTTTGCCAAGTGGTATCACATGTCTGTAGGTGTGTGGGGATAAAACCAGTGATGTTTAACTTGGGGGCACTGGGATATAATGGGGGCACCAGGATACTGAGGTATTCTTTTCCCTCAATCTCCTCTTTGTTGGCCCAAGACCAGGGCCAGGTTTCCTCATAGCAGCTTTGAATCAGAGTTTCACACTGCCCAAATCCAAGGCTGCATTCTCCTAGGACAGGGTAATTTTTTTTCTTGTCTCCAGGGTCACCCTGACAAAAACCGCTGAGCAATCCAGAGCTCTAACAGGTGTAGCATACTTTTCCAAGATTGTTTATTAAGTGAGTGCTTTTTGACCTGTGTGTAGCCTTGCAAGGTGGTAATGCCCATCCTAGTAAAATTTATGCACTCTATTATTCACACAAATTAATATTTTTATTGGGCTTTTTTAAAAAAATGAAAGGTGTGTGTTTTATGATGCTGACTACATAATCAAATGCAGAGTTTTAGACATCTGCAGTCTCACTCTTAAAACTCCATAATTCTGAGGAATAGCTTTAAAAGTATAACTGTCCCTTGCTACCAGAAAGAGGAAAGGGAAAGTGCTAGTATGGGGTCTGGCTGAGATGGAGTTCCTATCATCCTGAAGGGTGATAGAGAAAGGTGGACAAAGGATTAATGGAGTTAAAGTGTACTAAAACCTTATAGTTTAGGTTTTTCTTAACGGTAGAAATGCAGTGTTTGGTTGTACAATTAGGCTGTGGTACTAAAGCATTATAATCCATATTCTAGGTTTGGATGAGGGTATTTTCCAAGTACAATGTTGTAATGCTTTAAGCACTCTAAATTATTTTACTATAATCCCTCTTCTACACAGGCTGAACTCAGAGATCTTCTTTAACACCTTTATTATGAAAGAGTTAATTGCATTGCCCAGTGGGCTTGCAATCAGCATACATGCCAAAATAATAGATGGAATAGCACAAAGAGTACCTAGACAAATCAGTACTGCCCAAGTCTACAGGAATTCTGGAGAAATCAAATATGGAAAGTACTTGTACAGGGTCTTGCTGGGTTTGACAGACTGGTAGAGAGAAGACTCTTGGTTAGGTGTGAGAAGTATGACACTGATTATGTGGATGATTATGATTAGGTTTATTGCTAATGTAGTATCTAAATATTGCCAGTGCAGTATCTATTATAAACAGGCCTAGAGGATTATAACATAGCAAGTTTGGCTAAAAATGTACAGTTTTACAGTCTTTGGCCTTGCAGAATGCACAAACAAAGCACCTAGAGAGCTACTTTAGGATTTTATCTCCATGTGTGATCAGACCTCAGAACTTTTACTCACCCATCCAAAACTGAGTGCTCCCCACCTTCAGGCTGGATGTACCCTGCCGACATCCCTGTCAAGGGAAATATCCACCAGACGCTGCCTGCAGCCTTGGGAGACCAGTTTGTCCAGTTGTCCCAGTGTCTAGTAGCACTTCATAAAGTTTTGCAGGCAGATGTGTACCAAAGTCAATCACCATCTTCACAGCTCCCCCATCTCTCATTCAATATGCTCTCCCCGTGCATAATGAATGCATTCATTATGCAACATCCAGACAGCTCCTTCTCACCTGATGTTCTTAGGCTGCATCACACTGCCCATCAGAGACAGAGACAGCAAGGGGTGTATGTGTGTGTGTGTGTAGGACAAAGAAAAAACTTCTCTGTCTTTCGTTGCCGTCACGCTGGGATGGAGTTCATATCAGAGGCTGTGCTTTGCATTTGTGACAAAAACAGTGTTGATAATACACCATTGTTTTGGCCACTGCTGAGCAGTGCTATCACAGCACCAAGGCTTTCTTTCCAAACCACTCCTGCAAAGGCCAGTAGGCTGGGGATAGGCAAGGGGTGTGAGGGGACACAGCTGGGACAGCTGACCCCAGCTGACCAAAGCGATGTCCCCTACCATATGATATCATGCTCAGCAGTACAAGCTGGGGGAAAGGAGGAAGAAAGGAAGACATTCGTGGTTGTCCTGATCATGATGGTGCTTGACTTCCCAAATAATCGTCGGGGATGCTGGGACCCACCTTTCCTGTAAGAAGCTGAACATCTGGCTGCCAATGGGAAGTGATGAATAAATCCTTTTTTTTGCTTTGCCTGTGTGCAACACTTTTGCTTTTCTTATTAAAATGTCATTATCTTGATCCATCAATCTTTTAACCTTCCTGATATTTTCCCCAGATACTACAGCACAGGGGCGTAGTGCAAGTGTCAGGCTGGATTTTTGGTTGCTAGCCAGGCCCAACCCACCACAGTACAACTAAGCTGAATTTTAAGAAGTTACTGATTTTAGAAATTATGTATTAAGGCACCTTACAAAAAATAATATTAACAGGTCTGATTTTTCAAAGATGACCTGTTCAGCAGTCCTTGAAAATCAGATCCCTCTTAAAATCCCGCAAGTAATAATGAGTATATAAAACCACTTCCATTAGCTGCTAAATTTATTTGTGCGCATGGATATTTGAACAACAGTGTTTACCACAAAACAGGAGTAACCTGATAGCAAGACAAGCAAGTTTGGAAGTCTGTAAGCTACAAAGCTAAAAGCAAGATTATTGCTGGTGGCTACCTTTATATTTTGTGTTTGTGCTCCACTCACTGAGTAGTAACACAAGGTGATTTTTCACAGCTTCTGCAGGCGTCTCCTCTCAAGTACGTGTAATAATTACAGTGATCTACTTCATCACAGCTACACAGCAGAAGTTTTTGCCTCCTTGAGACCCAATTAAACACTTGTGGCATATAGTGAAGATTCTGTTTACAAATGCATTACTTTAAGTTTCAAAATTTGGTGGCTGTGCAATTTGTGTAATGAAGTGACAAGTTGGAGTGCAGCATGATTATGACTTGTTTTTGTGGAGGCAATTAACAGTGGATGGGAAAGGTGCTAATTACTGTAGCTGTTTGAAATGTACCACTTAGTTTCTCACCTTTGATAAGTTTAGAGAAGAACTTAGATGTTTTTTTGGCAGTTTGGTAATGTGGGTTCTGTGCTAACTTCAGTGGTGCAGGCAGTTTTGTAGCAAATTTGTCCTTGATAGCTCTTTTCTCACTGCTGTTCCTACTTCAGGAATAGACTTTTTTCTTTCCCTGCTGACTTTGTAAGAATAAGTTTTTTGGCCAGGCTGGGATCACTTTTTATTGCATGTCTAGAAAGAAACAAAGACAACTAAGATAAAAAAGAAGCAGCCAATTATATTTTCTTTTAGATTTATATATTCACAAGAAGTTGCTGAGCAGAAAATCACTGGATTTTTGTGTTGGTTTTGGCTGGGATAGAGTTAATTTTCTTCATAGTAGCAAGTATGGGGACATGTTTTGAATGTATGTTGCAACAGTCTGATAACTCAGGGACATTTTCATTATTGCTGAGCAGCACTTGCACAGTGTCAAGGCCTTTTCTGCTTCTCCTACTGCCTTGCCAGCAAGGAGGATGGGAGGGAAAAGGACTTTTAAGGGGACGCAGGTGGGAAAGCTGACCCCAAATGACCAAAGCGATGTGGTGAAGGAATTCCTTATCCTTCTTTGCTTGTGTGTGGAGATTTTGCTTTCCCTATTAAACTGTCTTAATCTCAACCCACCAATTTCCTCACTTCTACTCTCTTGGTTCTCTCCCCTATCCTGCTGGGAGCAAGCAGCTGTGTGGTGCTTAGTTGCAAGCCGGGGTTAAACCCCAAAAATTGTATAATCTGAAATGAAGATGAGGAAGAAGGTCTGTATTACTTCTTCAACACCAGTAAAACAAACAACCATTGAAGAGGATATCTGATTTTACAGTTCTACTCTGTAATAATGGCAGCCACACGTACCCCAAGGATATCAACCTTACCTAAAACTTCAATGTGGTTTTGAGTAACTTTCCATGACCGTTTTCCAAGGCAACTTCCAGTAACTTTTGTGGGTAAAATACTGCTGTGGTGACCTTTAATAATAGCAAAGAAACACAAGAGGCAAACAGGGTGAATATCTGGACAAGACTTCGCTCAGACCTGAAAGTCACAGCAACCTGCTCAGCGCAGTATTTGGCTTCCATCTGTTTGAGTCTGCTCCTTGAAACTTACAGTTTCCTAATCTGCGGTCAAAATGCCCTTGAAGAGAAAAAGTCGTATTCGAAAACAAATTGGTTTGAACTACTTATGGCCAAATTTACCATTATTGCTTTAAAGATTGGGCAGAATGCTCCTGTGAAAGCTGAAGGATGGAATTGTCATTAAAGCTGGGCCTCGTTGATATTCTGAGAGCTCCCATTGCTTTCTCTGAAGTCAGTCAGTATTTCTGTGTGTGAGGATAGGTCACTGTGCTTTTTCTGCCACTTACAGTTGAACTAAACATGCTACTAAATCACAACTTAAAGCAAATGTATTAAGAGGTATGTCTATCTTCCATTGCTCAGAAAAATTTGTCTTAAAAATCTTCTAAATTTTTTTTTACTGGATTTTAAAAGTAAAATCCCAGTATGATTTTGTGATTTTAAAAGGTAACAAATTACTTCAATCTTGTATACTTAAACTTTTCTCCTGACTGAAAGCAAATCGTAGAATTTCATCTAATAGGAAACCTGGAATTTGCAAAATACTATTAGTTTATTGATGCTGTTACTAAGAAACAAGCCCACTCGCCTTATGGATCAAGCAGAGGGCACTGGCTTCCCAAATGCTAACTGCAACAGAAACAATTAATGAAGTAACATTTTAACTTGGTCTAATGAAGGAAATCTGGAGGCAGTGGAATGTATCTCTATGGGTGCCTTTAACTTCTCATCCCTGACAGAGAAAGGTAAGTGACATTTTAATTATTGTGTACTGCTTGGGGTTTCCTGCCTTCTGCTCCAGTTCCACTGTCTGAGCATTTTCTCCAGCCCCCTGAGATAACCAGTCCTCAACATGTGTGTCTGCTCCGGGCACAGATACAGTAGATTCAACCTCTTATCGCCTTACATAGGGTGCATAAATTGAAAAAAATAGGAAAAAATTGCTATAGCAGCAATCAGACCCAAGAGAAAAGTTGTTGCCATTATCTCCAAAACTCTGATTTTCAAAATCAGGTAATGTTTGTTTGTCTGTTTTTGATTTTTTGGGGTTTTTTTTTGTTTGTTTTTTTTCCTCCAGATGCAAGCCTGTGCTGTATTGTAGCAGAAACTTTTCTCCACAGCTCTTCCCCTCTGCTCTGGAACCACAGACTGATATTCACTTTCTCACCCACAGCATTGGATGGTGGGTGATATAACCTGGCTGAACCTCTGCGCTGCCCGGTTTTTGAACAGACCTGACATGAAAATCCACGCCTCAGTGATCTTGACCTCCTGGATGTCTCACACAGCAACCTAATCTCATGTGAATAAGCAAACCCTTTGGCTGCCAGCACGAGGTACTTCAAAGAAGCATTAATTAATAGCAATATTGCTTTTTTTTTTTGGGCAAATAAACCAAGTGTCGTTAGTACTAAAAGAAAAAGTTCACACAAAAAGGTATTTAGATGTAAGTGTTGTTTTCAAGGGGAAATACCAGAGCATACCTTTTCCAAAAAGGCAAAAAGATGTGTGTATTTTAATCAAGATTTCAGCATCAGACCTAAAAGGTTTCTGTAGCCCTCAACAAGGGCAGAGAATACCTTGGTGACATAGTTGCCCTGCCTTTTTTTCAGGCAGCGAATAAGAAACGTCTGCTGTCATTTCTCCTCTAAGAGCTTGTGTGTGAGGATCCAAATGCTCAGTTTAACCCAGGGCTTACATGTGCACACATGTTCTGTGTTAGTGCCAGCAGTTCCATGAGAGAGGTACAGCTTCTTGCTGGAGATGTAGTTGTACTGCCCAGACAAGTTACAGATGCAAAAAGACAGATATTATACACAGAAATATCTCTACCAGCTCAAGTTCAACTGGGTGTGCCAGGTGAAACTGTCCTGGCAAAGATGTCACATCTCTAATTGATATTTCAGTTCTAAAATAGATGTTGGAAGCTGAAATGGAATTTGATCTTCCTAGCGTGATTGTGTGCATTCCCAGCCTTCTAGACTTTGGAATATTATTTACAGCTTGGTGTTCCAGCTCTCGCTCCTGCCCTGCCAGCATCGCTTACTTGGCGAGTGTCCTGGGACAGGGAGGGAAGCTAGAGCTGGTCTTTTTGACCTTTGTGCTCCCTCTGAGATGCTTTCTATCATGGTTACACTGAGATTGGGATTGTAGGTAGAATAAATATAGCATCAGGCTGCATTTGAGCCCTGTAAACACGGCCTTGAGCAGTGAAGGAGAAGCCTACTACTCATTGAACTGCCTTGGGGCCCAAGCTCTCACTCAGGGCAGTGGTGCCTCCATTGCAGGCCCCCTTGGAGTCAGGGGCTTCAACTCCACTTTCTAAGGAATAAGAGTTGTTCATCCAAGAGACTGCTGTAGGAGATGCTATTTTGTTGAGGCTACACCAAAGTGAGCTCTCTGGATAGGGAAGAGGATCAAACAAGTGCAAGTCACAATCTCTTAACAGCAGAAGGTCCTTAGGACCCTCCTCTGAGACAGGAGAGGCTGGTATTATTGGCCTTCTTCCCTGGACAACGTGTTTTATCGGCACTGGATTAGAAACGGCAACAAACCTCAGAGCACTCAACTCTTCTTCCCCTTAAATAAGTATATGGTCTTTCAGGCAGCTAAATGCTGTGATTTACTCTGGGTCAGGAGAGGAGGAACACAGGTATCATTGTCATCCTCATGTCAGGGGTGGTCACCTCCCTGCCCTCATCTGCTGAGCTGCTCCCCCAGCTAATCTGAGTGAGGTCTCCCCCTTATTAATGGGCTGTGCTTTGGCAGGTACACAAAGCATTTGCTATGCATCTGTAGTCCTGCAAACATGTAGCTTGTTAGCAAACACATCAACAAGTAAGGTCAATTGTATTTATTTTATTTGTTTGTGAGAAGCATTTAAGGCAGCAGAGTAGTTTTGGTGTCCAAGGCTGTGGTTTGGCAAAGATTTCCTTTGGTGGAGTTAGCCTTTAAGCCAATGTTTAATGACCCAAACATATGTCCTGAATCTCAAAAGTAATAATCATTCTGCTGTAAATGAAAATCTGTTCTGAAGTGCCTTTTGGAAAAAAAAAAAAAATCAATGGTTTTGTAGGTCAGCTTCAAGAAACACAAATAATCAAAAGTTAAGAATAAAATAAAAAATGGGCTTGCAGAACAGAAAAAATTTTTGGACAGGGCTAAAAGATAAAGATCCAGTGTATTTTGGTTTTATTGGCTGTGTGTAGTGAACACATATTCACATGGAAAAAGCCTTATTAACACAATTGCAAATAGTTGGCACATTAGCCCGCAACATTGAAATTGGCAAGAACTGCAGCTGGAAAGGCTGTAGGAGCTGCAGTTTGAAATGGCAGTAAAGTTAATGTTCTGATCCTGTTAGGAATCTGGCTGTGATGCAAAGGTCTGATGCAATACAGGCTCATTCAGCTGGTTCAAATTTCTTTAAACAATTTTGATAGCTTAACTTGATAGTGTCATGCTTTAGGGCGGTGCTTATTGCCTGTCCACCCCATTCTAGCTCTGAGTCAGGGCAGGCACTGATCATCCCGTTGTAGACCATAAACTCTACACTCTGTGCTAAATCCAGCACAAACCACGAGGATAAAAAAATATATCTCTTCCACAGAATCAGGAGTCCTGAACTTCTTCTCACTGCATCCTCTAACTTGTGGGAGGATGTCTTCTCAAGCAATTCCCATGGACTTCTTGTTATTCTCTGGCACTTCATGAACCTGTTGTGACAATCTCAAAGTAATTTAAAGATACTCTCCTTGCATCTAGTTACTGACAAATTGACTACCTTTTAGAAGGACTAATGAAGATGAAGAGGTGGAAATTTCATTAGTTGATTAAATGATCTCTCTTATGAATTCTGTAATGTTAAACTTTCATTTGCCTTTGTATTTTAATTAATTAATTGATTAATTAATTAATTGTATTATTTATAACTGAGGAGCACTGCAGTTTTTTTCCTAGTTTTTTGTTTAGTCTGCTGAAAATAGACTTTTGTAAACCTGAAAAAGAAGACTATGTGTTACTGTTTTGTTTTCTCATGGCTATGATCACTGCATTAGTAACAATTTTAACTCAGCGTCAAAAACACTTTATTGCAAACCTCAAATTAACTGAACACGCTCAAAGAGATCATTGATTTTCTCCAGTTTGTTTCTCACTGTGTATTAAGACAAAGCTCCAACTGTCCTACTGCTAAGCCTGAATTCCTGTTGCATTGGGAAGTATACTTGGTGTTTCCTGCTTTTCAGAAGTGCTGGTATCATTAAACTTGATAATGTTGGTCCTGCAGGTCAATATTCATTCTGTTCATAAAACTGAGATGTATACTGACCGAGTTTCTTTCTCATTGCTGGAAATGAGGCTCCTTTTGTTTCATCTTTTCAATAAGAGCCTGTGAACTTGCTCTTCCTGCAAATTTATTCTCTGGAGAAAAGTCAGGAGACTTGCAAGTTCTCCTTGTCCTGATAGTTCTAATTAATCTAAATCTTTGGATTAACTTGTCCCTTTCCCTTGAATAAAAATATTTGCATATATATAAATTTACTACACAGCTACTACTTTGCCTGAACATTTTTTTTCACCTGAAGAGGTTAATTCTTTGTTACAAATTTGTGCATCTGTAAGTGTTTAGACTTTAGTTGTTCCCTGCTGGCTTTCAGGGAATTTTTCATATGAGCTTATCATTGACAGACCAGGATGTATCAACAAAAATATACTTGGTTTTAGGAGTCAGAGCCATGTTCTGTAGCTGTATGTGACGTTTATGATACTGAACTGCTTTCCTTTCTGCAAGTCTCTTTGCTTCTGGCTAACGTAATTTACCTTTTTAATTTTGACAACTTTCTTTTCAGCCATAGCAATACTCCACCCTTTCACTCTTTAGCAGGTGAATGCTAGAAGGAAAAGAATTCCAACTTCTGAAATAATGTTGCTTATTTTTTTCTGTTAGGATACAGTGATTTTAAAAAAAATCCTGACATAACAAGACACTGTTTATTACAAGCCTTTATTGCCATAAAGATCAGAAAAAGTAGTGTAGTAAGGGACTGACAGAAAGAAATAGAGGTCTGAGCTAAATGGCTATTATTTAATTCTCATCTTTGGTGCACTTAGACACGTCATTAAATAGGCAGTAGCTGCATTTTTTGCCAAGCTGAACAGAAAGTGAGGAAAGAACCTATATATCAGTGCAGAGATGTTAGATTAGCACTGAACACTACTTCTAAAGAGACAAATGTTGATATTATTGCCAGGGTGTTCTTGAAAATTGCCTGTGAAGCCATGTGTATCCATGCTTAGGTATCATGTGCATCGAATCAGAGACGTTTGCACTTGCCTCAGCAGGAGCAGCCTGCACACATCGCTGCATCTGCAGTTTTCTCTGTGTAGCAATGTCTCTTTCTGAGACAGAGAATTAAGGATTATTCTCCCTGGGCATCTCCTTGAGGTTTTCCTTCAGCTGCTTTGTTACCTTTCCATATTCATGCTGTGCTAAAATGCCAACACCTGACTAGAGAGACAGCACAGGACAAAGAGACACGGAGTTGTCAAGGCTCTCTGCTCAAACCAAGCAGCCAGGCCAGGATGGGGAGCACAGAGCTCCCCGGGGAGGGTTCCTGCTGTGCTCCTGTGCTTATCTGGCAGAAAGGAAGATGGAAGTGAGCACCTTTCCGAGGGATCTCTTTAGACCAGTGGTTTATGAAAAAATCAGAAATCGGAATTTTGTCACTCATTTTGAGGAATGCATGCCTCTTTACACTCAGATAAAGTAGATTTGAGCATATACTTTGTACTAAAATAAAGTGGGGAAGAATGATCTAAGCACAGCACACTTTGTTTGGAAAATTTGCTCTTTGCTAGTACAACCCTGCATTTGTCTCTGTTGTATTTCAGATTGTACTTCTCTGCTCATCTCTCCAACCTCTTGAGGACCTTTAAAGTGTTTCACACTACTCTGGGGTCTCAACCAGTCCTCCCAGAAAGAAGTATCAAACCAGTACCTGCTGGTTTGTTTGGTTTTTCTTTATCCCAGTCTGCTTGTAGATTATGGAATTACCTCTGTTTTCTGTCAGAAAGTTTCTACAGCCTCCCGCTGGTTACCTGTGCCTTGTGGAGACTGCAGCTGGCACTTCTGAATGTTTCACCAGGTCTGTACTGCTGACCCATCCTCTGACAAACTGCTAGGGGGCGATTCATTACTGGAATTGGCTCCAATTAGTAGCACATAAAAATGATGGTTACTAAACCTCTTATTACTCTTTTACAGTTTAGGAGGCTAGTTACAACACCATCCATTTTAGGCTGTTAGGATATATCTTTCTTAAATGCCTTTTGTACTGTACTGCATCTTTCTCAGCTTTCTACTCTAATGCAAGCAGCACCACTGATAGGTACCACAGAGAGTGGCCAGAGACTATCTCAAATAATTTTGAAGGACTCAGATGAAAGGCTTGATGGCCAAAAGTTCTAGCGCAGTCATACTAAGTATGGCTGATCCTACTCTTTAACAGGGCACAGATTGCTTGATATTTTGATGCTTTTTTTCAGTGTTCCTCTTCTTTCTGAAAAAAAAAAAAAAAATCAGATGTTGATTTGAAGATTAGGGCCATGATGTAAAAGAAAGTATTCACTATGCCACTGCTTACTGCAAAGCCTAACTTTTAGGCTTTCAGACATCCCCTGGACAGGCGAGGGGGCTGAAATACTGACAGTATGTCACCATTTCATCCAGCTTTTTTATTTAAGGACAAGAAGTAATGATGCCTTTTTTTGGAAATATCAATTAATTGACTATCTTTACTAAAGGCTAACTGGCTGGTAACGCTGAGGAGCTACCAGTGGGGACCTTGATGGGGCTCAGACAAGGCTACTCAGTACAGGGGCCAAGACAAATAGTTTTCTCTGTCTGAGATATTAGAGAACATTTATTATGTGACTTGAATGCAGAGAAGGCCACGGTCCTCCCTTTTGGTTCAGCCACAGGTTATCTCTTAGTGCAGTCTGGAAGGATCCTCTGTGGCTTTGAAATATTATGCTAATGACAGCATAGGCAAGAATTAGACAGAAGAGGGATTTTGTAAACAGGCCAAGAGCACCAATCCCAGTTATGTTATGCGGAACAAAGGTATTTTCCTCAAACAGATAAAAAGAGCTACAGAAGGACATTGGAATTGAATTGTTTAAATGTATTAGCACTAGACAAGTTTGGTAAATTTTTATTAACACCACTAACACTCTTCTTTGAACCTGTTGAGATTAGCACAGGTTAATACCACAATATATCTGAGTGTAACCAGCTCTTCTACAGAAACTTCTTTGGAGGCACGTTCTTCCATTGGCCTCATTTATCCATTTATTGATAAAATCAGTATCTTGCTATCATGAAGATGGCAACTCCCTGCTGGTTTTGACAGGATGTAACTTGCCCTATGTATCAGTGTAGTTCCAGTGGGTGTGCAGGGCGAAGGGGAGCTCTGGCAGGGATGGCTGGTGGTGCTGATGGCAGGCAGGGCCTGGCTGTTTCTGCCAGTGACATTACCATGGCTCCCAGTCTGGTTGCTGATGAAGCCTGAGAGGCAGATATGTATCTGGAGTGGCTTCCGCTCTCTCTTATCACTTCACAATTGAAAAAAATGGCATGGGACTGAGACAGGCCCTGGCATCTCTTTTCCTGATGGAATCCTATTTTACTTCTTTCTTCTATTCACTGACATCTTTCTGTAGCACTTTCAATCTCTTTTCCTGGAACCCAAAGAAATTTCTTGGTCAAGGGAGCTGAACACTGAGATCATGAACATCTGAAAGACAAGCCTATTCATCCAGCAGTCCTGCAGCTGGGAAGCTGTTCTTGGATTATTCCCAAGAGAATCCAAAGATCTGCTCCCATACCCCTTTACTTCAACTCTTTATAATTCACTTGCCTGCCTTCACTCATTGCTGTTTGGGCGTCCCTTCTGTTACTTGCTTGTCAAGCTGTAACACTAAAGAGTTGTTTACTGCAGCAACATAACAATAAAACTCTCTTTTTTGGAGGGTGGGGAGGGGGGAAGGGAAGCATTTTTTTTTTCATTTCATCCTCTAACATAAAAAAAAATGCATCTATACCACTACCCAATTTCCAGGCGGGTAATTTTTCTGCAAGCTTTGTAAATAAGGTGGGTTTTTTTTTTGTGTAGCATAGAGACTTGTACCAGGGTTTACACTTGCAGGGTCTGGCTTGTGGAACAAGAATCCAAATTCTGATTCATAATTTATATGTAAGAAACTTGGTATTGCTCTAAGGAATAACAGCCAAACCATCCAGTCTGATGTGTGATTTATTTCCTGCAATTGGCTGGTTTACTGAGCCCTCCCAGGTACACTGAAAACTTTTGTAAAGGCAACTAAGCTGGTCTGCAAAGAACTTTTTAAAACAACATACAGAGGAATTTGTAAATGAAAAGAACAAAATTTAGCAAGAGAATGTGATAGAAAACAAAACCCAAGTTGAGATACTTCAAGAGAAGTAATTGGAAGTGGAAAGAGTACAATGTCTGCACAGTTCTTTCTAGATATAAGAACACTGGAACAACTAAATTAGGTATCTGATTTCCAGGATCTGCAATGGGAAAATCAAAAGCTATGCAAAAGATAACCAAAGTTATCTAAGGTAAGTTAACCAAAAACATGCTTTACATTAAAGAACAGAAAGAGATCTTTCTCTATTCTTTTCTTTCAGGCTCAGAATTGGCACATAGACAGGTGAGATACAGCAGGGAGTATGTGTGTTCACTAGCTGGCATTATCCACTCAGATTTAACAGCTGCAGTTGAGCACATTTTGCGACCTCTAGTCTGTGATAATCTAAATTCTCCTTCCAGTACTGGGGAGAAGGGATAGGCAAATTTCATCTCCTAAATATAACTGCATAATGCTAAAAGACCCATTTTACTCAAAATAATAAAAAATGCTTTTCACTGTCACCCTTGGTGCAGGGACTATTTGTACATAAAAATATTGCCTACAATGGCCCAGGTGTTTCTGCATCTCTAGAGTGAAGGGTTAGAGTGAAGCCAGTGGTAACAATAGAGAAACCGCATGCGGAATATAGTAAATAGAAATAGGGATTTATCTGCTTTTCAATGGTAAACCTTAGCTGAACATTGAAAACACAAAAGTGGCACAGGCTATAACAATAAAGTTAGTGTTTGTCGGTGGTGATTCTTTAAGAAAAATGCTGTAGGTTAAAAATAAGCATTTGAAGCTGTTGTACACCATGAAAAAACCTCGACCCACTAATTTTTGGAAAAGTGGTGATTTGGAGAAGCAGAGACTTCCTGTGTCAAGTTAACTTCAAATCCTGCATGGTATTTGACTGTCTGGTGAGCAGCTAAGATGAAGGGCATTTGGCAGTGTCAGGAAGGCGTGTGCTTTGCATTCCCCAGCCTGCACCTGGAAGCAGACACCATTTGTTAAAGACTTGAACTGCTTTTGCCACCTTTTGGGTAAGGCCCAGAAGGAACATTGTCTGCCTGACTGCTAGACCCACAGAGGAACTTCAGCCACTGGAATGCTGAACACTGAGTTTAACAGCTCTTAGGCCCCTGGGGGAATTCACATCCATCCTGGGGAGCCTGGGCTCCTGGCATGATACACGGTCTGCTCCTTCCATTTCTACATCGAAATCTCTCTTCTAGTAAGGGGTACAGAACACAGCTCTTTATTTGTTCAAATTTTTTAATGCAAATTATTTCAATATATTTTCTATTAGTGGCATGGTGGCTTTGACTGTATGTTCTCTAAGTTTTGTAACAGTGGGGCTCTTATTTCTGAAATAAAATCCCAACAAAGCTGAATATAAGAAAAATGCTTATAACAGTAACAAGCTCCCCACTTCAACAATAGTCTTCTCTCCTCTTTTGGACTACTGTTGCAGCATGAACTTATTGTCAGCATGCTAGAAACAACAAAGAAAACAAATAAAAAAAGGAAAGGAGCATGTCTAGTACATGTTCTCCTTTATTATTATAGAAAGCTCATAATGAATTTCAGATTAGAATCACTGTTCAGTTAGAAAGAGAGGGGAAGGCCACTAGATGGTGGTAAAAACTCAAGCCTTTGCTACGAGATCTGTGGAAAAATGAGTCCAGAGGGGCAAAGAAGGGGAGGAGGAGCCACAGTTTGAGTACTGAAGTCATTATTGCTTGGAGTCTATAAAAAGGCAGTTGCACAGTAAGTAATTTATACGTGGTCAGCTTTGACTCTATGGATTTGCTAATTCCTTTCCCTCTATTTTCTTTCATCTTTCCCCACCAAGGAGTTCCCAGCCCCAGATGTCAGGGGGGCTGAAACTTCAGCTCTCTGGAGAAAAGGTTGCAGACGATGAAGAGGAAGAGCAGTTGAAGGAGCAGCTCTGGTAAATAGGTATGGTTAATTCTTGATTGCAAATGAAAAGCTGCTTTTAAAAACTGAAAATTGTTTAGCATGATATACTTTGAATTTTATTTTCAACAAGTCACTGACAGTCAGCTCCAAATGTTCCCTGTATTAAAAATGCAATGGCTTACAACTTTCCCTGAATATTGTCATTACCAGAAAACCATTGAATAAAATATTCTTCATTTGGAAGAGAAAACTTCTTTTATAATAGAATTCTACCCACACCAATTCTGTAACCTTAGTGTATTCTGAAATGCATGGATTTGCCTTGGTTAGGTGTTTAATACCATGCTTTTGAAAGAGCATGTTAATATTGCACAGATAAACTGTTTATAATACAGTTCATGCCAGCTTAAATGTACAAAGGTTAGGAAAAAATTTAAATCTTTTACTGAAAATGTTTAATTCTTTATTGTGTCAGTAATCAAAACTTCTTTATTTTGTATTCAAGTGAGTGGTTTCTGCTGGACCTAATACTACATCCTCCTGCATTTCTGGGGTCTGAGAGCTGGGGCTGGGAAAACTGTTTTTTGTTCGTTTTTCAGCAGAATTTCCAGGACATTCTGGAGAAGTATTGCAGGGCATCAAATAGAACAAACAAAACTATGAATGAAGAGTGTATAAATCTTTTCATTAGTTTGTGATTTTGATTTCCCAATAAGGATGGATAGAACATCTCGGAGCCAACCAAAGTTTAACTTAGAATCAGTACAGGAATGTGGTGTGGAAGAGGCGGGATATGTACAAGCTGAATTAAATAGAAATGGGTGGCATTTTTGTTGTCAGCTTCTGCCGGTAATATTCATACTGTATTTTTTTTTGGCAGGATCTTCTGCCTTTTGGAAAATGCATTCACCACACTCCTTGGAAAGCCATTCAGAAGGAACAGAACGTGTTAGATCCCAGAGATGAACACATCCTCTCAATTCTATGTTTCTGAACTAAACCTGAGTGCCTTTGGTAGCAACTTTACTGTGCCTACTGCAAAGAGCAAGTCATCGCCATGTGAGCAAGTGGTCATCGCAGCTGAGGTGTTCCTAACCCTGGGCATTGTAAGCCTCCTTGAAAACATCTTAGTTATATCTGCAATAGTTAAGAACAAGAACTTGCACTCACCCATGTATTTTTTTGTTTGCAGTTTAGCAGTGGCTGACATGCTGGTTAGTGTGTCTAATGCTTGGGAGACCGTAACCATATACTTAATAAACAATAGACACATCATTATGGAAGATGCCTTTGTCCGTCACATAGACAATGTCTTTGATTCCATGATCTGCATATCTGTGGTGGCTTCCATGTGCAGTTTGCTGGCTATAGCAGTAGACAGATATATCACTATCTTCTATGCCCTGCGTTATCACAACATCATGACAGTGAAAAGATCAGGGCTTATTATTGCATGCATCTGGACCTTTTGCACGGGCTGTGGCATTATCTTCATTCTTTATTATGAATCAACTTATGTGGTCATTTGTCTCATCACTATGTTTTTTACCATGTTGTTCCTCATGGTCTCGCTGTACATCCATATGTTCCTCCTGGCTCGTACTCATGTGAAGAAAATCGCTGCTTTGCCTGGGTACAACTCTGTCCACCAGAGAACCAGCATGAAAGGAGCCATCACTCTGACTATGCTTCTTGGCATCTTCATTGTTTGCTGGGCTCCATTCTTCCTTCACCTCATCTTGATGATCTCCTGCCCTCAAAACCTCTACTGTGTTTGCTTCATGTCTCACTTCAACATGTACCTCATTCTCATCATGTGCAACTCGGTGATCGACCCCTTGATCTACGCCTTTCGTAGCCAGGAAATGAGGAAGACCTTCAAAGAGATAATTTGTTGCTATAGCCTGAGAATGCTCTGTGGGTTATCAAACAAATATTAAGATAACAAAACCAAACCAAGGAAGAGAATGGAAAGGCAACATCTTTCTGCATCCTGTAATTCTGGTGAAATACCTATGGAACATTTTCTCCATTCAGCTGTCATGATTCCTGCAGCAATCAGAAACCAGTTTTTAACATTTGATTTTACATTTCTTTCCCTCCACACACCTCTCTCATGCTGGTGGTTGAAGCTGCTCAGTGCACCTGTATTATGGGGATAAAGAATATTTTGGATCTCATTTACCGTATTGAAGATTGGGTTTTATAAGAGGATTATACGGGGAAAAGCTTATTTTTCTTTCTGCTAAATGCAATGAGTGAGATCTGCCATGTGAATGAGCATATCAGCCCCTCAATGTGTGTTTCTTTTGATGTTATTTGTCTCTCTGGACAAAAATATATATATAAATTTCTGTCTCTAGATAAAAACAAGCATGGCTTATTTTGATGCCCAGAATTAACAAGGGGCTTTTTTGCTATTTCCTTCTGAAGCATAAAATCAGAGAAGTAGCTCCAATTACCAAACTTCACATACCTTAGTCAGCAGTTATGATCAATATACATGCACATATCAGCAGTCTTGTATTCCAGTCATAACTGTTACTGTCATAAAATACATATTTATGTAAGAGGCCAATGCTACTATGAGATTTTCCAGCCTGGATACAACACTTTGTCATATATGACTGTATGTGTTCAAATCACTGTGAAGCAAGATGTACCACAGGTGGATTTTAAGGCTGAATATGAAGACTGAGCTGATTCTAGTTTGTCTGTTTTCTTTATTTGCCAGGGCTGGGGAAGCAAAGGGAACATGGCCTCTAGATATTCGTGTAATGTTTTGTGGAGATGGAAAGACTGACTGAGTGGCTGCCTTTGTATAGACATTAGAAAAGCGTTTTGGCTGTGAAGAGCTTTTGTTACTGTAGATTGCATCTTTCAAGCTGGGGGAGAAAAAACAAGTTTGATAATCAAAAGGCATGGCAGGCAGTGGCAAAAAAAGGATTTCAAAACATCAGGCACATGTCTCTATTATAGAGTCCTGACTTTTGCTCCCCAAACAGTTTTCCTCTTTGTTGAGAGGATTCTAAGCTGAAACCCTATGCCTTTTGTGTAATTTTGCATCCAGTAGTGCTTTCATAAAGCTGTTCTGCAACAGCTGTGTAATGGGCAATATACTGGGCTTACAAAAGAGGGAGGAAGTGCAACTGTGGTATTTCTTGATCACCATGGACGGTGCGTATCTTGCACTGGGATGTAAGTTAGGAAAAGATTTCAAGTGGTGGTAAACTATGGACTAGATATCTGAAAATATCTTGAAAAAACGAACTATTCCTTCTGAAATCTGGAAGAATAATGCTTGTTATACTCGGTTTACACATGCTGCAAAACTCTTGTTTATCAATAGAAGGTTTATGATTTATTCCATGAGTGTTAGGTTATACTTTCAAAGTGAAAGTCCTGAATGCGTTTTAGGGAATTTTTTTGCCATAGGGGTGGTCTAACATGTGAACAGATGCCCAGTGGTTGTGCATAGTTCATCCTTAGAGATATTTAGAACTTGACTGGACGCGGCCCTGAGCAATCCTCACTAAATTGAAAGCTGACACTAACTTTGAAGTTGGCCCTGCTTTGAACCACTAGGAGTAGATTACCTCCACAGGTGCCTTCTAACCCAAATTATTCAGTGATTCTATGGCACAGTTTGCTTATTAGGATAAAATTACATTTTTTTTCCCCTCCTAATTTTATCCTTTGTGTAAGAAAAATTGCGAAGTATTCTCCTCCACACACTTAGAGCCTACTTGGTATCGTCGTTTGCTTAGGAGATTTCTGATAGGAGAAGTAAGGTGCACCTCTAGCACCAGAGTTATACATTTCGTCTGCTTAAAATTTATGATTCCTCCAGCTCAGATATATCTCACTCTGACATGAGTGGGAATGTTATTCTCAGTGGAGATACCTTATTATGCTGACCGATATAATGGTTATATCAGTGCACTAGGTGCTGGAGCCTTCCTTCAGCCATATCTGCAAGTGGGATTACACAGAATATTTGTGGTCAGTAGTGAATCTTGCCTTGTTTCAGTCCATCTCTTAATCCTATCCATAAATATCCCCTAAATGTTGGCTCGTGCAACTATGGATGGAAATGACAAAAAGAGACAGTTCCACTGCATAGTGAAAGGCACCAGCTGATGTAAATAAATCATTAAATCTTCACTGGGTATTGCAAATAAGACAGGTTTGTACATAACTGTAAATCAGCTAAGGGGGAACCAAAACTGTAATAGCTTTAGGTATTTTCTTGAATTGTATATTACTCTTCTTTTGTTTTGTTTGAAGTTTGTTTGATGTATAAACACAGACATATGAAGAAACTATTAAACTGGATTTCTGGAAACCCCCACATTTCTGGTTATTCATTGTAACACTTCTGCTACTTTATAGATTATTCACAGAGGGAATACTGCATAACAGACTTTCATGTCTCCTTTAAATAGATGCCTTCTTAAGAAACATTCTGAATGAGAGTTACAGACTAATACAGTGTATTTACATTCATACCTATGTTCCTCTGGGTGTCAGCATCTCATCTTCATTATAAGCTTTACAGGTGGGGAGCTGAAACAACTTAAAAGTGAAATGAAAGTATTTTCAAAATGGGCTAGAACATTTCCTGCAAAACAGGCTGTTTACACTCTAGGAATGAATACAAAATACATATCTCTGGGAGACCATGACAGCATGGTTTAGCTGCAGAATAAAAGGAACATTTAGCATACTGTCACTTCTGTCAGAGCCTGGAAAACACAAAGTGTTGTGATAGACTGGGACAAGCCAGCATTGTGTAAGCAGGAAATTTGCTGTCAGAGGACAATCATGAAAAAATTAGTTGCTAGTCTGTCATTGCACCATGTTCCTGCAGTTAATGACACTACTCTTGCTTATCCAGCCAGTCATTTACAGTTTACCTTTAGTCACTAGGAAAAAAAAGCTCAAATCCCACTATTTCTGCCCCAGAGCTCCAAAATTAATTTCTATTGCCTGTTGCTTTGATGACAGAACACTTCTCTGCTTCTAACTCGTGTATCAGACTTTAAAAGTTCTTAATAAGCAATTATTCTGATCTCACTCCTGTTGCAGGTGGGATCAACTTCTATAAAGTAATCTGCATTTTAAGAAGATTAGTATCAGGGAGAATATTAAAAGAAAAAATCTGAATCTTTTCTCTATGCCAAAGCCATGATAAGGTTCTAGGAAGCACTCGTTTCCCAAGAGCCGTAGCATCTCCTCTAACACAAAACGGTTATAACCGGATAGAGCAAAGAACATGCCTATGGTCCTGGGCTTTATGATCCTGCTTCCCAAATGGGCTTGCATCTGTCACAAAAAACTCTAACTACTGAGTACCAGTGCCTCTGGGTCTGGGCTGGGAGGGATGATTGCTTCCAGATGTACAACCTACAGGTCTTCACTCTTTGTGCAACCAGTGTCCAGCAGTCCACTAAGGTAGTGTGCAAGCCTTTTGAAGGTGGGTTGCCCATTCATTCCCACTGCTTAGGCTTTTCACCTCAGAAAACCTTCTCAGAATGTCTCTCTGGAGACTTGAGTTTTGTTTCTCATGACTCCTGTGCATACAAGTGCAGAAACCACAGGAATTTCCTGCACACACAAACTTTAAAAAGGCAAAAAAGGTTTAAAATCTTTGGGAAAACAACTCCCTCACACAGTCTGCTGTCTGAAATCTCCAAGGACTCTGTTCTACTCCAAAGACTTGTTGGGGATTGCCCTACCTGTCTTGCAGTAAATCCTTCTGTTGCTCATCAGCTTCTTGCACAGAAGACCGGCTCGTGGTGACCACTGCTGTGTTCAGGAATTGCAAAGGACGGTCCCAGTCTTCAGCTGTGTTGGTTTTCATGTACAGTGCCCTTCCTGTTAGGCAGGGTGGGTGAAGAAGATACAGGAACATGGATGTGGAAATGGGGATCCTCACATGAGGGACAGAAAGTCATGCAGGCTGTGGTGGAGCTGCCTGCGTAAGACTCTCTGCTAGTTTATCTCCAGGTGAGAGGCTCTCCCTCCTTTTTTAATCTTATCCTGTGTTACAACCTGAGATGTGTGTATCTTGGATTCACCTGTTCTTCATACAGGACAGAAGAGTCTGAGGTGTTTGTGTGTGTGTGCGTCTATACTTACATACAGGTCTACATGAGTTCTTACTCCCAAATATAAAGTACAGTCGCAGATGACATCAACAGACGAAATGTATGTGAGGATGTGTAGTTCCTTTTCCTCTAATCTTGCTGCTCTTTGTCATTCAGTTATTTGTTGAATTGCTTTCCAATCTGCAGCATGTTTCTCATGTATTTCCTCTACCTGTGAACAAACTAGAAACAGTCAAAATCTGAAGCAGAAGGAAAAAACCTCAAGTACTTTTTCATCTTGAGGTTTTGAAAATTATAGCAGATCAGTGTGACAGAATGAAGAGTTCCCCTAGCACCTGTTAAACTAAAGATCTAGTAAATCTGTTAAATTCTTATCGTCCCTAAGCATTATTCCCACAACAGTTTCTTGAGCAGCTTGCCTAAAAAAGCCCTAAGAATGCAGGACTAGCTGTGCTGAGCACTGAGAGTGAAGCGTTTTCATCAAAATAAAGGGCAGGTCTTTAGGGTCATTATCTAAAGTCTGGACTTGTGTCTAGTAATCCTCTGGAATACCAGCAGAGCTTCCAGCAAGCTCTAGTTTAGGGACTTCTTGGGCAGGAGGTTATATTTACAGATTTGTGACTGATAGGTCTAAATGAATGGGTATTACAAAAAGTTACGTAATCACTTTCGGATCTCTTTATTTTAATCTGCAACACCTTGTTTCACAAGTTAGATGTGTTGAGTGGAAAAAAAATATTTTTTTCTCCTATAAAACATCTACTTGTAAGTTTTCTTCAATGCTCTATAGTCCTTACGTTGGAAAGAAAAGAAATAATTAGCCCCCTGTTGTAAAGAAAAAAAAAATAACTAGTCCCCATTCATTTTCCCTGTGCCATTCATTACCCTACTCCCTTACGTTCTTCTATAAATCTTCTCTTTTCCAGCTAAGAATCCTGGCCCATTTACTCTCTACTGGTATCTTCATCCCTTGTTGTCACTATGCTGTTTTCCTAGACCTATTATATTGTTTTTGGCTCAGAGGGGACCAGATAAGCCAATGATAATCCAGATCTAGATGAAAACGACATTTACACAGTGCCAGATGCTGCTGCCTCTTTTGTTGTCTATGCAGTAGGTAACAATATACTTTCATTTGGTACAACATGCTCCACAATTTGGAAAATTTCAAGATCTCTGAAATGCTCTCTGTTCTCTAAGTAAGCTCTCATTTTTGACGCTAAGGACATGCAAAACTTATGCAAAAAAATACATTGCTTAGGAGTGTTTCTGTCTTTCCAGGACCAAGTATATGCCTTGGCTGTGCCGTGTCTCTGTAGCAGAACTCATCTGCTGGACGCAGCTTTCATTTCCCTACCTCTGTGGGGATGAAAGCCTGGCCACAGAGGCTGGAAGGGCCTTGTGTCCCAGCCATGCTCTGCATGGCTGAGGATCAGGGATCCCAAGTTCAGACACAAACTTCTCCTGGAAGATCATCATTTCCTTGAGAAGGGTGTTAAGAATGCAATTTGCACAGCTACCTCCAGATGGTGATTCATCACTCCCCTCCTTTCAATTAGGCTGGTTTTACACCTGATTAAAGCACGATGAGAAATGGAGTGATCAGCTTTGTATGCTGGCTCCAGATGATTTACAAAGGCATCAAACGAATTTTTTGATGCTCTGTTGCATAAATGCCTTAATTAAGAGTAACAAAACAAAAACCCACAAAGAATATGGGATTAATTTTTCTCTCTAGTTTGCCAGTTTTTTACAGGATACAATTGCTTTTGGCATGCAATAAGTAAAGTTGCCCATGAATTAGCTTTTTCACTGTTATTTTTCACAGAAATTTTGTACCTACTTCACCTACCCTGAAAATATGGCCCTAGGAGTAACTATCATCGTCATATCATACCTTTTCTTTGCTCTGAACTGCTTTCTGAAAAGCTTTGCATGGATTTTGAGTCAGAACCTAAGTCCCTGAGACTCTACATCCCCACAGTTCATAGTGCTGGGATAGCCTTACACAGATCTTACTATTATTTCTGCTTCAGAGGTTCCTTGTGCTTTTTAAAGTCAAGGGAATCCATCCAGGATATCTTTCCATTCAAATAATAGTAGGAAAGATTCCTGTACTTTAAGCTTGTTTTAAATATATAGCAACATCATGATTAGTAGTGCCAACATTGACCTAAGCTCAGAGATGCTTCACTGAAACTAAAAGTAGCTCTTTCCCAAAAGTATTTCCCAGAGAACATAAAGAGCCCTGGTTATAAAAAGGAGAGGAGATTCCTGCTCTCCACTCACAGAGTGGTAGATAAGTGGTGGAGCTTGGGCAAGCAAGCATTTTAAGTCTGTGTTAAGTTCACACCTGACTCTTACAAAAGATGGAGATAAATAGCCTTTTTGTACAGTGTGGACTAGGCTCCATTAAAAAGAGTCCTGGTACGCACACTTGTGCCAAATTCAGTTTTAGAGGAGTAGAGTGAGTTGGAAACTTGGCTGAAAGTCTGTGTGCAAGACCCTCACCATGTGTGACTGAATCCCATTCCACTGAAGTGTCATGTGAGACATCTTCTCCCCACAAAGCTATGTAGGAAGAAATCAGGATATGGTACCTCTCAAGCTTCTTCTCTTTTGGAACGGAAAACAACAAAATTTTAAGTGTTAGTGGAAAATCAGTGTGTCAAGAAAGAAATGTATTTCTTATGTTCCTCAGACCAAGAACCCATCTTGGTAGGGCCCTGAGGTCCAGTGCTGTGGTTGGGGGTCTCTGCAAAGTCACGTCATATGGAACCTGCTTAAGTCACTTGGAAAAGTTAAGTTAAACCTTTGACTTCTTTTGGTCTAAAGTGTTCTGCTTGGTACTCACACTTTGAAAAGCAGGTGCTTGAATAGTCCTCCTTTCAAATGGCAGAGAAAAGAGATGAATCACCTGAATTTCAAGTGCAGTTCCCATTACAGTTCATGTCCCTGCATAAAGTGCATAAAAAATGAAGAGGTAGGAGGTAAATCCTTGAATGAAATCTAGGTTTTTCATCTCAAAGTGAAACTAACTGCTAAAGATTCAGGTTTTCACACTGAAAAGGGACATTGGTGTGGCCACCTCTGAATCTAGAGATGGATTTCTGAAGGAAAACCTTGCAAAGAGAAAACGGTAATTTTTGTGTAGCCTGCTGGTTTAGTTACACTCTGGAAAGTCTATCAGTCCCACTGGTGAAACAAGAGGAGAAACATATGTTTTACTAATTTTGATTGAAGTAATTTTTAAGATGGTATCTGTGGTCTGTGGGTCCTCTGTGTTCCTGCTGTCCAAAGCAGAGGTGCTCAGCTTCCAGAAAACTGGAAGGTGCAAGGATTTTAGATAGAAGTGACAGGTGAATTTACGCTCCCAGCTCCTCATGCAGCTCCTTGGTTTTGCCTGGTGTTCCAGTCATGTGCAATAAATAACTGAATTTAGCTGTGGCATTTTAAGCGATACACTGGACCCTTATTTAGAGTGGGGGATATTGAAAATACGTCCAGCTTAATTGGAAGGGAATGGAAAAGAGGATAGCCACCCTAAAGCTACCTCACGAGAGACAGCCCTGGCATACAGATAAGCGGGGGATCAAAGGCCTGTTGCACAATGTAATGAGTAAATAGATGACAAACACAACATTAGCTCTGGTGGACCTTTAGAGGGGAAGGCAGGCAATATGAGGAACACTGTGTGTATTTCAGGTGACCTTTTGCTGAAAATGTCAGTTAGAAGATTGTACTGAATTTTTAAAGAGGGTAATAAATAACTGGACTGAATAATGAAAGGTTTAATTCTCAAGGAAGAACCAAAGTAAAGATGCAGGGGCTGGGCACCCGGCATTGCACATACTTTAAAACCTTGCTGAATTAATAGTGGCCAGTGAAGTGCCAATGTTTTTGGTGTCGGGTAAAAACAAAAGCTTCTAATGACATGAATAGGGCTAACAATAATGAAGGAAATCTCTGCTGAACTAACAGAGTTGATAAAGAACAGGCCCCGTGGAGGCTGCTACCAGACCTTGTCCTAAGGCACTGCCTACAGCAGGTGCCCCTCATCTACACTCCAGCCCTGGATGGGGATATCCATGGGGCCCTGGCAGTCATGCACTTTGGAAGAAATATACTAAGCCTTCTCCATAAATAAATAGAAAGGTATTTAACCATCTTCAAATTGATTTTTATTGTGTTTTGTTCTGCAGTTTATTTTTCAATTATATTTTTGATCTTTCAGCTTGACTGAGTAAAATAACTTCTGATCAGAGCTAATTAGGCAGATATCTAGCATAATATAGCATCTCCCTTCTGAGAGTCTCAAGGTATTTTGCAAACACTAATGAATGAAATCTCAAACAGTGGCTGCAAGATTGCTTGCAGAAGCATGGCGTTGTCCTGAGGGTGCAGGTTGGGAGGTAAAGATGAGATATTTTTGAAAGTAGCACTCTAAAATACTGATTTCATACCTTTGTGGTTAAGTAACACTTCTCTTTTTTTCTTCTTCTAGTTTCTCAGCTGTGGCTGGTTGCCTGTGAATGATATCTATGCAACAGACCTGAAATATCCTCGTAATGTGAAAAACTCTGAAGCAGCAGCTATGATCACTGTTGTTCGAATAAACAAATAAATACATTGCTAAAACACAGGTAAAGGATAGGGAGTAGGACACTGTGGCATTCAGGAGGTGGAAGTGTCTGGAGGCTTTTTTGAACTGTCTGAGAGCACTTTGCACACAAGTAATCCCTCTTACTAATGCATCCTTAGTCCTCTGAAATCTTGTACTGAGTAGGACTGTCCCTTGAAAACAAACCAAACACAACCCATTTTTTTTATTAATTACCTTAAACAGTCACAGCTGATAGGGTTTCAAGGCTTAAGGGTGTCATATTCATTGCTACTGTTAGCAACTGTCCCAGCTGTCAGGTGAGGTCAGGTTTTATTAGGCTGGCATTCCTTTTCTAATGAGCCAGGCCACAGGGGAAGCACACCTTGAAAGTTGTACTTGTGGGGTTTCTGCATTTTCCTGTGGAGATTTTAATTTAACTGTACTTTCAATGTAATATCTGCTTTTGTTTAAAATACATTTCAGACAGGGAAACTTTGTAAGGCAGACACAGGGTAGCACACAGATAGCAAAGTACCCCTAGCCTGAAGGGACCAGTGTAGTTCAACTTGACAAACAACTGATTCTTAAACTGAACAATTCCTACCAGATACTGTAAGTGGAATATTTACATCTGCCTTCCTTCAGTTTTGGCCTGTAGTGTGGGGCTAAGTAGCTCCAGAAGGAGGCATGCTCAGACTGTATTTCAAGGACTTAAAAAGGATGATGGTAGTCTTGAAACATTATTTGTAGTGCAAATGCCTTGGCAAAACCACAAACAAGGCAAAGATGGAAACTTGTGTCAAATTCTCCCTGTTGTTTCCTGGGAGAATTTGAAAATTCTCTGTAAAAAAGGCGAGTTAAAATATGAAATGCTGTTTCTTACCTTTGAAATGGAAAACCACATGGAAATAAGACAGATTTATTAATGACATCTACAGTTTTAAGCTAATATTTTGCTACAACTTAAGGTATTTACAAAATCAATGAAAGTGACTTTTGTTCTACAGAAAATATTTTTCTTGTATAGGGTAGGATTCACTTAAAATTCTTTTCTACTTCTTTACTAAGGCATATTTGACTCCCAATTTGTTGAGGGCGTTAGGGCTATTGCTGTTTAGCTTTCCATGACCCTCTACCAGTGTTCCTCTGCTTGTGCTGCAGATGAAGCAGCTGTAATTCACACACTCACAGAATATTCTGAGTTGGAAGGGACCCACAAGGGTCATCGAGTCCAGCTCTTAAGTAAATGGGGATTGAACCCACAACCTTGGTGTTATTAGCACCATGCTCTAAACAACTAATCTCAGGGTTATTTATTTTTTTTTCAGTTTTACTCTTTCACCAATCTACTGATCCAGACTAGTAATATTATGGGTTAACTGAGAACCTCTTCCTTAAGCAACCATGGACTTGGATAGCAGCTCGTGGTAAGCACTGCTTGTGCCTCCTGCAGCAACACATTCCTCTGCACTGCAGAAACAGACTGGATTTGAAATGGATTCATCCAATGGGAAAAAGAAAATCAGTGCTGAATGAAAACAAGCAAAGTTTTTTTAAATACCTCTTTTTTTACGGCTGTTATCTCTGATTATTCACCTTATATCTAGCCACTTGATCTAAAATCCCCTTAGTCTGTCTGCAGTCAGATGGTTTGAGGGCACCTTTTTCAGTTTGCAGGTTTTCCTTTGAAAAGATCTGTAGCTGACTGGCACCCGCTGCTCATTAGCTTTATGGCAGCATTCTTGATTTAGTCTCCAATTCAAGCAAATTCATAAGAACAGGCTGTTCTTCACAACTGCAGACCATCTTTCCAAAATCTGCAGGACTGCATACTTGATGACTTGGGGGCAGGGGAACCATGCTAGAGATCCTGCTACTACACCCACTATCCCAGCAGAACAAAGGAAAATATGGCACATGGACTCACTTGAGGTTCCCGGGTAATTTAGCCACGTAAAATTTGGTGTTGTCTTTGGGTGCAAGAGCTGGCTGCTGACAGTGCCAGCAGAGTTATGCTCCCCACAGTCTTGGCTCCAGCTTGCCTAGAGCTTCTTTAAAGACGTCTGCATCGTGGCCCAATGCAAGAGGTAGATGAACCCTGAGTAAATTGCTTAGCTGGATCATTGTCTTCATGTTCTGTACTTGACAAATACAAGTGTCTAAAGATATGAGATGACTCATCACGTAATTTGTTTTTGCAAAGTGTCATTAATCTCTGTCACGTCTCCGTACAGTGTGCACACTTCATTTTGGAGCTAGAATAAAGCAAGGAAACACAAGTAAAACTACTGTGTATGCAGTAAGTAAATTTTTTTGCACAGATGTGTAAATGTGACCTTTCATGTCTGATGCCATTATTGTGTTAAAATAATAAATCGAGAGGCTGTAAAAATAGTAATGGGAAGAGCTGTTAATAGGGAGGAATTAATACACCAATCACCTTGATGGAGAAATCACAGGATGAGATTTTTATGGTCTTTATTATGAAAGTCAGGCTGGTGGATTGTTTTAATCCATTCTGGTCTTAAAATTTTGAAATAATTTAATGAAAAGTTAGCAGATATTCATGTCTCTTTCCCAAGAAAGAAGGTGAGCAGTGATAACTCTGTTCTTCCTAAGGGGTAAATAAACACGGTCCAAAGGATATCTTCCTACATTTATAAGATTCATGATAGAAGCTTTCATGAGTTCAGGTTAAGACCAGAGCATAAGAAATGGATGAAATTTAACACAAAGATTGAGTCAGAAATCACAGTACAAATGACCAGCCTGAACTGTGAAGCAGCTCTGTAAAAAATCCTGCTTGAACTAAGAAACACTGATGGAATAAATTAATTGATTAAAAACCCCCTAAACCCAGAAAGAATTAAGTTCATGGAATAATATATGCTAAAATTAATTTATCCAGATCTAGCAGTGACATGACCCTTTTAATGAATCATTTAATTTCCCAGAATTGTTTAACCTTATTTGAATCAACCATGATTAACCATATTTAGTGTTGCATTGATTGTGGTTACTGCATCTCTAATCATCTATAGCTTTGGTTATTTGTGTATTTTGTTTCCAAAATATTTAATATAGGTAGCAAGGAATTACAAAAGTTCGAGGAGGTAGAGTGCAAGGGAATATTAAAAATTTAATATTTAATTAAATATTAAATTTGTATCTGCCAATGTTCATGTTTAAATTCCCACAAGTGAAGGGATAAGCTGTCATTTCAAACAACTGTTCAACCACCATGATGGAAACCAGTGTGAATAAAATTGTAAAAAATAAATGAAAGAATGATTCCTGATTGAGGTGAAAGAATTTCTTTGGGATAAATTTAGAAATAAGCATTTGACTATGGGTTCTAGAGCAGTTCTGAAGTTTGCAAGTGTATGTTTAACATTTAACTTGGTTTGAGCAGAAATTCCTGTTTAATACTGACATCTGTGATGTATGGATATCATTTTAGTAGCCTCATAATCTAGTGGCTTAAGAATTATTTTCAAACAGATGCCTTTATTTGCTAGTGCTTGCACAATGCAAGTTTCTGTTTATTTATATCTTCTTTTTCAGTGGATCCACTTCAAATTTGTTTGAGGTGCACATAAAATGTGTTTGGGATCTCCTGATGCAGACGGTTTTGCCAGATTCTCTGTCTGCAGAGCAGGGATTGCAGGTCATTAGGAGTTACCAACTCCTTGAGTTTTTGTGGCTTTGGCATAGGGAGGAGCAGTGAGGGGTGATGAGATACAAAGATTGTGATCACGAAGTTGGTTGGAAAATGTATAAATGAATCCTTATGCAGCAGGCAGGGTATTTAGATGGAAGACACATGTTTCAGATATTCTCTGGTGGTACATTTTTGTTTACTTCTACACAAGATGAAAGACAGGGAGAACTTTAAAGGACCTGATTAATTGCCAGTTATATGAGTGGTATTATGCTGATCTTAATTTTTCATACACCATTACATAATCTATGATAACCCATAATTAAGTGACAAAATAAAAGGTAATCATTACTGGGACTCTGGAGATATTCTTCCCTTGAATGATTGTTTCTTCAAAATTCTTACTATAATCTTGAATTATTCTGATTACATTTTTTTAATCTTAATGGACTTAAAAGAAAATGAATGAATGAAAAAATCCATTATGCCTCAGCCTTTTTTTCTCAAACTAAAAGTGAGTGAAAATGCAGTAAACATGGGGTAGGATTTTTCAAAGACAGTCTCAGCAGTAGAGTGTCATTAAACATAAAATATCTCAAAATACCCATTCTTAGTCCAACAACAGATTTTCTGGAGTACAGTGGACTTTTGAAATGAATAGAGAGGTGAAGAGAGACTATTTGAATCATGCTGAGGGATGCTTCATATTGCACATTATTCTACTTGTTTCAGTTCAACAACTTGTGGGCCAGTCGTATATGAGGCAGGATTTTTCTCCTTCTTTGTGACTTAGACTGGAAGTTGCAGCCTGGCTATAGGGGGGATAAAGGCACCTGCACAACTGCAAGAAGACAAAGGCAAAAAAAAGAGTGAATTTTAACTCATTGTTCCAGTCATCTTGTAGTCAGGCATTTCCCTCAGGCAGGGGAGAAAGGAAATGGGAAGTGTTGCCCCTCTTTCTTAGTGTGAGACACCGTGGGAAGTAATTTTGCCCACTTACAACCAAGCAACAGCTCAAGAACACTAAGATGAAGACTTTATCCCATTGCTCCTCTTCATCCATTCAGTGCCAAGTGTCTAATTGGCCTGGAAACTGGACTTGCATTATGTTAGAATTTTTTTTCACCTCTGGTAACGTACTTAAGCTGATCTTATTTTTGTAACCCAGGTTTGGTTCTGAAACCCTTAGAGTCAGTTGCAGTTGTTTCAAAAACAGTGCAGGCAGAACAGATTTGATAAGAAGGGCAAAATTCCCAAGAAGTACCTGCTGCTATTTCCTGATTTACTCGGAAGAGTTTTCCTCCCAGATTGCAGCTTTTGCCTGCAGGTTGGATCACGGTGTATTCCTCATTGGAGCAGGATCATAAAATTGCAGAAAGGTAGAGACTGGAAGAGATCTTCACCTTGTTCTAACTCCCCTGCCATGGGCAGGGACACCTTCCACCCGACCAGGTTGCTCAAAGCCTTACGCAGCCTCGCCTTGAACACTTACAGGGATGGGACACCCACAAATTATCTGGGCAATCTGTTCCAGTTCCTCCCTGCCCTCACAGTAAAGAATTTCTTCCTAATATCTAAACCTACACACTTTCAGTTTGAAACCATTCCCCCTTGTCCTGTCACTTTATGCCCCTGTAAAAAGTCCCTCTCCGTATTTTTTGACAAACACTTTTATAACTAAAAAGCTCTATTTATCTCATAACAGTCACAGAAACATCTGAACAATAGCTGCCCAAAGAGAAAGACACTGTGGACCTCTTCTTCTTACTGACTTGAACTCTGGATTTTCCATAAGCAATTGGATTTTCAACAACCAATTGAATTGGCAATAAAAATGTCAGAGACAGAGGCTCGCATTTTCCATGTTGAGTTATTTTCTTCTGTAATTATCAGGAACAAAACATTTCCATCCAGTGACTATGTTATACCTTCAAAGTTATATATGTGAGCCTTCTGAAGATACAGGGGGTTCTGTGTGTGTGTCTAAGACATCTCTGCAGCAGCACAAATGATGCAAGGTCTCTTCTCTGAAAATGCATTTAAAAGGACGTTACCACTGAAGGAGTGTAGTTTTGTGTTATCTTTTTCTCAGAAAAATCAATAATGACAAGCCAGTTAAGACTTAATTTTTAAATTACTCTGAGGTTTTTGGCTCTAAAGGACTGGATTTAAAATATTTGTACTCATTCAGACTTATGATTTTGCTATCTCCTTTTAATTTAGTTGAAATATGGCATCATTTGATATTTCACTGCTTTGTTGCTACAAAGCAGGCAGCCAGGAGACATTTCTGGAGAGGTGGATTATGCAATAAAGATCAATCTTTATTTAAAGACAGGAAACAGGGTGAAAACTTGAAACCTATCTGTTTCTTTTGAATAATTCTTCTTTGGTGAGCAGCTCATACCTGTTAAATAACTCTCAAGAGGACATAATATAGATAATTTCCCACAAATGGCAGCTTTGAAAAGGAATGTGGCTGCAGTGGAATGCGGTAAGACTTTAGACAGCTGTAGGAATATCTGGTAGGCGAGATTTGTGCTGTGGACTTCTGCCAAAGTATCCTAACTCAAATTTGCAAAAATACTCTTTGTTCCAATGTTGGTCCTGTAGATGGCCTGAACTGTATTAACGTCAATTCTCTTTATGGCCACGGGAAAAAGCTTATACCATTTATTTCTGTTCTGTATGAGCATTTGACTGTCTTGCCCCAGAAACTACAGCTTTTTCCATTTGACAAGTGAGGCAGTACAGGTCCTTGACTGTTCCCGATGTCCCAGCTGAACACAAGATACGGTACTGTGAGTAAAAACAGGAATATACATCCTGCTTCTCCACTTTCACTCAGTGAGGTTTTCTGCAAGTTCACTTCAGCTAAGTGCTGTCTCTGTAAAGCAGAAGTGAGCAAGCATATTCCATAGAAACAATAAAACATTTTTGTTCTCGCCCGTCTATTGCATTCATGAGAAAGCATCCATTTGTAACAATAAATTTTTTTGTAAAGGAAGAGTAAGCACAAAATATAAACCTCCAAAAGTTTTAACCTCTCCTTCTCTGAAAAGGGGGTGAACCAATCTTTTTTTTTATCCCTTTCTGGGTCTGTTTTAATGTAATTTACTGCTGTATTTGGTAACTATTACACTTGTATTCTATCGTAGTACAATATATACTAAAAATATATGTGAAAAATCCATAAATAACTTAGAATTTGAAGTTACACCTTTAAAAGCAATGAGAAAGCCAAAATCTGAATGGAATGTGAGACTAAGGATCCTGATGGTGCTACTCTTACTTTCTCCTTTAAACTTTACTGATAGGTTTTACTAAGTTTGTTTGTTTGTTTGAATTGATCATACTTTCTATAGCAGAAGCAAATATAATTTCTTTACACTGAGGTACAGGTTTTGGCTGGGTCAGTTTTCTTCACAGTGGCTTGCATGATGCTGGGTTTTGGATTGGTGACCAAAGCAGTGTTGATAGAAAATGATGTTTTAATGATTGCTGATCAGTGCTTACACAGCAGCAAGGCCTTTTGAGCTCCTTATGCTGTGAGGAGGCTGAGGGTGCAAAAGAAGCTGGGAGGGGACACAGTTGGGACAGCTGACCCCACCTGGCCAAAGGGACATTCCAGACCATTTGGCATCATGCTCAGTGATAAAAATATTCAAGGAAAGAAGGACAAAGGGGCAACATTCAGAGCGATGCTGTTTGTCTTCAAAAGCCGCTGATTTGATGGAACCCTGCTTTCCTGGGGATGGGAAGGCTAAATACCTGCCTGCCCATGGAGATTGGTGATTTAATTCCCTGTTTTGCTTTGCTTGTGTGTCCAATATTTGCTTTGTCTATTAAACTGTTTGTATCTCAACCTGCAAGTTGTCATACTTTTACCCTTCCATTCCCTCCCCCATCCCACTGCAGGGGAGTCAGTGAGTTGTGTGGGGCTGAGCTGCCACCTGGGGTTCACCCACGACAACTGGCTATTTAGAACAGAACAGGACTGAACTCATATATAACCAGCAGAAATGAAAGAGCGTTTCACAGAAGCAAAAGCCTTGTTCTTCTTCTTAGAAACCTGTGGTGCATGAGCTGCAGATGTCACTGTGGTCCTCTGAAGACTTTATTCCAAGCAAAATTCTGTGGAAGAATAATTTCCTAAGGCAAATTATGCTGCTGCAGGTCTAAATATTGCAGGGTGCTGAGAGCAAAACTCTGCCAAACTCCCTGCAAAATCCCTGCAAAACTCTGCCAAATTCTCTAGCTCTTTGTGGCATTCTGAGACAAAAGAAGAGTTTCTGTTCCTCTCTAAGCCTTTGTTGTGCAGCTGGAGGTAAGGGATTATATAGGTGCAGAAATAAGTAGATGAAAAGCTGAATACAACTTCACTGCAACATGACTAAAACAGTGACAGAGGCATTTCACAGCTCGCAAGTGACCCATGCTATTTTGAGGGCATGACACTGGAGTTCATTCCGACTTTGCATTCTTGCAAAAACTGAGAGAAAAGGAGGAAATTTCCTTCAAGCAGTTCTGATCTGCTTGAGCAATCCAAGTGACTGAAAGCTCTGTGATGAAAGGTGAAGTTGCCAAAGATGACTCAAGAAGTTCAGGGACAAGTAGAGAAGGTAATGAGCTGACCAGGATGACAGCAGTCATGGAAGGATAGCAGGGCCATCATAAATGAACTAGATCCCTTTTCTGTTTATCTCCTTTTTATTGCCCTGTTATGATGAGGCCAATGAAGATTATATACTTACAACTGCAGAACTCTTCATATTTTAAGAACTCTTTATTGATAAATCTATGTCTTACATAGCAGCTGGTAGTGTCCCAGCACATGAAGACAGATTGACTTATTTTTCCACTTTCTTCTCTTTTGCAACATGTGCTGTCCTCACCAAGTTCTTTATCACATCTCTTTAGAGTGGTCATTGTTGCTGATGTGTTTTTGTGAAACCTATTGACAATTGAGGGGAACTAGAGGAATTTAGAGGTTATTAGCCCATCAGTAAAAAATAGTTTTACTCTTTCCTGGCTACTATACTGCTACAGCATGTTAGCTCTTTAGTTGTTTTTTTTGGATATTCTTTCAATATGCAGTTCCCTGAATCATTCTTGTTTGTACCACTGCTGACTGCAGGGCAATGGCTGTTGCTACCAACCTTCCTTTGTCACCTTAAGGTTCCTTTTGTGGTTCATGGTTTCTCCTATATGGAGCAAACTGGAGTTTTTTCTAGGTTCTCTTGGTCTTGTTTGACTCATTGAGCCAAGTAGATTAATGAGTTTATCCACAGCTGCTATCAGGCTGCTGGCAGCACAGCCCTGACTCTCTAGCCAGTCTGAATTTAGAACACTGTGCTTATTCTCCACTTGTGAAAGCCACAGTTTTAGATCTTTTCTTGAAAATGAAAACAACCTTCCTGAGCTAGTATTTTCCTTCCTTCCTTCCTTCCTTCCTTCCTTCCTTCCTTCCTGCCTGCCTGCCTGCCTGCCTTCACAGGCCTCTGTCATCAGATTAGACAGGGAAAGGAACAGAGATCCTAAATCTACCTGTGAAAGAAAATCACCTATAGCTCGTCTTACATGGCCAGAGATGTCTGAGCTCATCATCTGCAGCAGAATCCAGCAGCAGGTAATACTAACATATTAATTTGATTGGGGGAAATGAAAATTTTGAGTGGAGGAGTGAGACTGCTGGCTGCAGGTGAAAGAAGGTTGGTTGTGCTCCCGTTTCCACCAATCTCAGGAGAGACAGCGTTAGGATTTTTTTCCTGAATCCACACTACACTTTGGCGGACACCTCGGCTTTAAAATAGTGCAAAAACAGTTTAAAAGAGCACAGAATTAATGATGATCTATTAGAAGCTTAAAAGCTGTAAGTTCTGGAGGCAAACATGATGGATCCCTCAATAATATGACACTTGGAATGATTTAGGCAGGCACTGTAGAGGGCAACTTGGGGAAGAAAGTCTGCCTTTCTTAGACAGCATGCTTCTATCTCAGTGTAAGAGACGG
>VWZW01000245.1:0-109090 GCA_013397115.1 Edolisoma coerulescens | reverse complement strand
TCTCTCTCTCTCTCTCTCTCTCTTCTATCGCATAATTGTGTTGTTGGCACTCAATAAAAGTGCACTGTTGATTGAAACTGAAATCCCCTTTGTGTCTTTTGCACTCTGAGATCGATAAACGAACCATCACGACTCCCGCTCATATTAGCCGATCATGACACTCAGCATGCTCTTTTCTTCCTTACTGTTGTGGGTGAGAGAGTGCTATAACCTTTTCTACATGTGGACCAGGTGTTGTAAGCAAGGAATTCTGGTTTTAAGTGCTGAGGTACTACCTAAAACTAGCTCTCAATTGGAGTATAGTAAAGCACTATATTATCTTAGAGCTGTTGTGCCTAAACAAAACAAATCTAATGAGAAAGCTGGTCATCAGCTGGTGGCAACACACCATGCCACACATTCTTCCAGGGTAGGACACATGATATTCCCAGCTGCCTGCTTACAATTTTTCCTTTGCCATAATCTCTCTGAAACTCCCTGCATGTATTTATTCCATTGCCTACAAACACACTCTGTCTGCGAATCCTCAATTACTCACTGTAATTATAATGATAATAAAAGAAGCTGAAATATGTTTCCATGAAACACGAATATTTGTCTCTGGCTGGGTAAGGGACTAATTAGTAACTATTCACTCTGGCTTTCTGCAAATTTAGTAACTTTTTTTTTTTTTTGGCAGCACTATTAGGTTTGTTTTTTCTACTCTTTCAAAATCTTTAGTTATGCAACTACTAGAGATGATCAGGACTGTGGTTAGCAACCTTTGTCCCCAAGATATCTGCCTTCACATTATCAAAATGTCCTTGTTCCATTTATCATCTCAAGTAACATTAATAGCTTTCTACTTTGTAGGACCCCCCCCCCCCAAACCCAACTGCTTTTGAACTGTTTCTGTTTGAAGTATTTTAGTTTTGCTGTCAGCTTTTACAATTAAAATCAATAGACGGTTTTTGACAGAAAAGTAATTTCCTTGGAGAACACAATTTTAATTATCTGGGGAAAAGGTAAATTTATACACAAGAAAATTCATCTATGAAGAGCTTTTTGATCAATTTTAATTTTTATTACACTATTTGTCAAAACAGCAGTTACAGTGGCTGGGAAGGCAATGAAGAACAATATGAATATAGCTGCCATGGTGATAATGATGTTGTAAGCACTTGGATTCAATCTGACATGACTAGGTAGAGAAATAGCTTTTTATTTAATCAACATTGCAAAAAGGAAGTGAAGAACTTATTGTTTTCTGATAGCCTTTGACTTAAGTAGATGTAATAAGACTTTCAGTGAAAGATAAAGGAAAATCATCTCCTGCCAATGTGGCATGTCTGCTAATAAATCAGATTGGGATGTGTCTTTTAGAAGGGAATACATTACCCTCTTTAATGTAGATTCCATTATTGTTCCTTGGTTAATTACTGTAATTGTTTGATTTTTCCTCTGTAAGAGATACAAATTTTTGATCAGTGGGGCTTTCAGAGGCCAGGCAAAGTAATGACTGCAAAAATATGCTAGGGATTCCTTTCAGTAATAATTTCATTGGCATTAAATCAAGTGCTGCCATGGCTGAGCGCATAAAATATATGTGCTTACCTTGAACTGCAAAATACTCGTGTTTTAAAACCAATGGCTGCAGCAAGGGATTGGGAAACTCCTGTCTGTAAAAGAGGTGAACAGAAGTAACAAGCCCCTTGCATTCTGGCAAATAAAATACTGTGCCAAAATGAGACAGGAAATATAAGACATAGCTTTATTGCTTTCATTTTGAGAAATTTTAGAACTTTCCTTGGCCTGCAATTCTGTCTCTGGTGCTAACATGAAAGCTGTCTTCATTAGTATAACAATTCATTACATTCACAAAGTCCCTGTAAATAAAAGCTGTATCTATACTTGTAAGAAGATTCTGACTCTAGAATTCTACTCCCCTCCCCGCCCAGTATTTGAATTAGTACTTCTTTAGATTTTTTAGATGTTTCCTTCATCATTGAGGTTTTGAACCTCATCAGGGCTATAGATGGCAACACTGTTTCTGTATTTTTTTGTTTCTGCATTTTTTTGTTTCTGCAAGGATGTGAAGTTTTTAATTCTCCTAGAGCCACTATCCCTTCATGTCCATTTGTTAGTGGGAAAGAGTCACTGTCCTTTGTGTTTTGATCATATTGGCATCATTATTTGGGCTGCTTCTGTTTGTCCTTCCCAAAAATGTACTTTTTCTTACCTCTCAGCTTCTGTCTCTGAGGCTTTTGTACTGCTTTATTGAGTGGCTAACTATGTTTCTGAAGGGGCAAAACAGCTTAATAATGATGGAACATCATCTATCTTTTATCTATCCTTTTCTTTATTCATCTGAGAAGTGGTACATGTGGGTGATCTAAATGCTAACAGCTCATCAAACACATCTGAACCTCCTGATAAAATTTTTTAGGTGGCTGTTGTTAATCTTCCTATTTTGTCCACAAACAGCATTTCCTGTTTTGTACAAACAGCTCTTTGGAACTTCATTCCATGTCAGAGATACGCACAGGGTGCTGACAGCCAAGAATACGTGGTTCAAGAACTCAGTTGATCTAGTGGAGACAAAACTGTGAGGTGATTAGTTAAATGTGAAAGAGTCACCTACTATGTCTTTTTAGTTGTTTTCAGGGTAGGTAGAGCTCACCTCCTGGAAATGAAGGCAAGAGGACTGGTCTCTGTAATACCCTCCTTTGAGAGCCTCTGTTTTGATCAGATTTTGCATGGGTGTGTGTTCCTCTGGCTCTTCCAATTTCCCCTACAGCAGCACAGACACTTGTGAACTTTCTGAGGGACCTAAAGCCATACTGGTGTAATTGCTCATTTCTTTATTAGGAAACTTGTGCAACCAGCTGAGAACTATAGTTGGGAAAGACATTTTTCCTAGAACAAAAGGGTACTGAACAACAGGCATCTGTATACAGATCCAAAGGTCACGGGCTGCAAAACTAAGGACAGATTTAAGCAAATTGTGCATCAGCATGAAAGACATGCAGTCCCTTGTCAGTTAGCTCTCTTGTCCTCATGGGTTGTCAGTTTGTCATTTCCTCATGTCTTTAAAAAGGATCTAGTTGCATTTCTTCTCTGTGTTGTTTGCTGCTGCCTGCTCAGCCTTGAGATTGGGTACAGTTGTATTTCAAGTATATGTAATTGTGGTTTTGGTAACTTGTCAAACTGTCTATAAAAGATGCCAAAGATAATACACAAATTTATTGTAAGACAGCTGAGGACACACTGAATCTTGATTTAAATTTTGAGCATGTGCACATACATTTGAAACTTAGACAGCAAGAGGTGACCGTGGAATGGGGACGGAGCAATGCTGGCTGAAGAGTGGGTACTGCCTTCCATGCGTTATGGCTAATTTTCTCCCATGGAAGTATATGTTTGAAAGTGTCTTTCAAATATCTGCTATTTACTCTCACCATTATGCTTTGCTACAGCAGTTGTCTCCTGAAGAGATGCTACTATTCCTTAAGGAAGCTAGTGTGTGGGCTGTTAAATTCCTCATAGTAAATCCACTGCTCTTGTTGTGTATCTTTGGTAAAAAGAAGAGTCAAAACCCAAGAGTTAGAACAATCTTTTTAGGAAGCCCCCGTGATATAAACAGGGGCCAAAATTCCATAAAAGCCATGCAGATGTGAGTCTACACCACTAAGTACTAAAACAAATTAATTCACTCCTCTGTTTATTGTAGGGATGATTTTTCTACCTTTAACTTCTTTCTTGCAGGATAAACCATGTCTGGGTTTCAACACAGTTATTTTCTTCCCTCTTTGGAGTATCATCAGCCTGTTACTTACCTTCTGTTTCCTTAACCTCCTCCTAAGAAATAGAAGCTGGCTGCATTCTGGCCTCTATTTCCAGATACAGTCTTCTTTTGGCCAGCTAATAATGATTTTTCCCGTTTAATTTAATGTACTAATTCCTTTAAAGAACAATTTTTTCAGCTGCAGAGATCTTCCGGTGTGTGTGTGGGAATGTGTGTGTGTGCTGACAGCAAAGACTTCCTGGTTCTTGGGATCCTCCAGCTACAGTGGTGACGGTGGGATGAAATGTTCTGCAGCTTTTCCTGTAATGCAGCTCAGACACGACTATTAACCTGGCCCACCTCGGCTTTTGTGGAGGAAAGCATGAGAGAGCTCCTACCCTTGCTACAAGAACATTTCCTCCACATGGTCACAACATGTCCTTCCCACTTTTCAATGATTTTTTTACTTAATCAGAGGACCTTCACTCCAGCTAATATTATTGTAATAAATTTATGTATTGTCCTTCAAGCAAATACCCTGAGATAACTAGCCTAGGAGAGCAACTTTAAAATTTTGTCTTGCAACTGGTTCAAAAAAGGGGTGAGTGGGCCATGACAAAAAGTGTAGAAGATTCAGCAGAAAAGAATAGGTCTTGAAAGTGCACACTATGATTTTTGAAAAAATGATTTTTAAAATGCAGCAAAACGTCTCATTTGTTGATGGATAAAAAGGATTCTAGTAAATGCAGGCAACAACAGATATTAGAATATCCTTCAAAAGCCAAACATTTCAAAAATTACAGTGCACTTCAGGTTATTCACAGATTTCTAGGCTTGAAGGAGGTATGTTAGAATTACATTCCTTTTTTACCAATCATGTACTTGGTAAAAGTTTAAACTTAAAAGTTTAAATTGTAAAATTAGTTCATAATATTCTGAATTTAGTAGTTTCTCATTTCTTTTTTCTTGGCTGTTGTGCCAACTTCTTGCAACCCACAGTATCTTGGGTTCAGTGGTGATTGACATTTTTCTCTTGATAGCTCTGACACTATTTCTACTGTTGTTAGAAAGCAGTACTAAAACAACGCAGCTGGTTTCTTTGCCTTTTCTTTCTCTTAAGGCTACATTTGCTGACAACACCTTTGCTCTGTGTCTCCCATCCTGTAGCTCTGGCTGCCACGCCTTGCTGCAGAGTCTGTGGACTTAGAGAGCCTGGCTTCTCCTACCAGCATCCTCTCTCAGAATCTGGAGGGACTGTCACCCAGTGTGCTGCAGGTGCAACAGATTTCTCTTTTATGGAAAAAGCCTCTTCTCCCCGCTGCTGTCTTAATGAAGCTGTGTCCTGGGCACACAAACTCACACACAAGGCAATCTGCATTTCAGTCTGTTGTGGAGGAGTTGGTACCTGGTCAAGTGCACAAACCAGGCCAAGGACTTACTTAGCTGACCTGAGCAAATATATTTTTTGGAAGAGATTCACCGATGGACAAAAAAGTGTGCCTCAGCTTGAAATCAGTGCGAGTAAAACTAGTCTGAAGTAAAACCACTTTTGTTTTCATATTGCTTCATCAGTGACCCAAAAATACTGATATGAAAGTATTATTAAGAGAACAGATGCATTTTTGAACTGCCAAATGCTATTTCTGGCTCTTATTTTAGGTATTTGTTTCAAAACACTGCCAGTTGGTATGGCATATTCCTTAGGGGGAAGGCTTTCTCATTAATGTAGCCAGAAGGGCTGGAGGAGCAGACTTAATTAATTCAGAAGACCTTTTTCTTCCCCCTCATTTCCTATCATGTTGTCTCAGGAGAACATTTTCCAAACCCTTAAACTGAAAGACTGGGCTTCTCCAAAGCTAGCTGCAGGGAATATGAGATGATTTCATAAACTTATCTCTCTTCTTTAGGGGAGAAATTCTCCATTACAGGCTTAGTGTAATACAGAGAGTCAGCTCAGCTCATGTGCATTTGCTTGCAAAGAAAACAGAAACAGCAGTAGGTCTTCCTGTTTTAGGCACCAAAGTCCACCAAAGTCTTTCAGTTTATTTATCCATCCTTTTTTACAGTACTGCCTTTTATTCAAACTTTCTGTTCCAAACATAAGAAGATAAACATTTGAATAGACTACTGAATGTTAGTACAGATATTAAATTAGGTAACTTTAGTCATGTAAAAGCAAAATTTTGCATTCATGCCTCAGTTGCTGGAAGGACAATCAGCTGAGGAAAGTGTACTGTAAGGTGCTTAGTTATAGAGTGGATGTAAAACGCATACTGCATGAGATATTTTTGAAACCTCAACATCTGAAATTCAAATAACTGTGCAATATATTTTAAATTTTAAGTGATCAGGTTATTTTTGCAATACCAGAAGCACCATGCTTAATCTGACTATATTACGACTGACCTCCAGACATGATACATTAACAGGGACCAGGATCATGACAGAGAATTTTATGATGATGATTTAAGGAAGAAACAGAACATTTTTGAAAGGAAATGAAAAATAGATTAATAATTAAGCTGTAAAGCACAAACATCACCCCTGCTTACATGATAGATTCTTCAGGACCTGATTTGAATTCTTTCCATGAGTTATGGTGTCACTTTATTTACACATATCCAAAGAAATAAGACTTCGAGGTGTCTTTGGTCTCTAAATCAAATAGATGCACCAATTATTGGTTGTTATTGCAAATCAGGAGGAAAAACTGTGTTCTGGACATCACTGCTCTTTTCACTCATCTCAACCTTTCTGTTGTTTGTCTGACCCTGATTGTTATTTCTTTCATTTCTACTTCTCTCTTAGCTCTACACACTTTCCAGAAATGCAAGATGAATTATGTCCTCTCCACCTGTTTCTTTCTCTGTTCTGCTTACTTCCATGCTGTGCTACCTAATCTTAGAAATTATTTTCTTCGCTGCCCTTGTCTCTCCTAACCTGACCTTGACTTTGCTGGCAATGTTTCCAGCTTGGGAACCTAGGGATGCCTCCGTGCATTTGGCTTTCTTGTGCCCCTGACACTCCTGAGCCAGACAAAGCCTTCAGTAAAGACGCCTATGTATAGAAAAAGGCTGAACAATTGATTTTGCTCATTTAACACTGTTATTTATAAAAATTATTGTTCTTCATTGACTCTTTTCCCTGGGCCTTTTCCCAGGCTTTTAACTAGGCTTGAAGCAGGTATGTTAGAATTAAATTCCTTTTTTACCAATCGTATACTTGGCAAAAGTTTAAACTTAAAAGTTTCTAGGAGCTGGTCTAATGCCGGCTCCTCTAATGGGAAATGCTGCCAGTCTCAGCCCCTTATTAACCAGCCAGATCTTACTTGCAAGGCTGTGCTTCTTTCCACTGCCTGCTCATCCAGGAACGAGCAGCTCCCTTTTATCCAAATCCCCTCTCCTTCAAAGGCTCTGCTGTGATCTGAGAGGAAGCGAAGGGCAGATGAGAGCCCTGAGGCCTCCATCAGTTCCTCTCAGCTTGCCCTCCAACATGGGCTGCTCCGTGCTGGGCTGAAGCACTTTTTTCTCTCTCCCTTTTTTCCTCATTGCACAGACTGGCGGTTAAGACTGGTTTAGCTGTCACACGAGATGATATGATTACCCAAATTACTTGGCAGTGGTTTCATTTCTCAAGTAAATGAAAATGTAAGACTGTGGAGTGTGAGACTGAAATGGTGCATCAAGCAACTCTGTAGATCGCTGTTTAAAATTCAAATGAATGCTCAAATGCATATTTAGAATGATGGATAATACTAATTAATTTTGAAAGTGAATAGCTGCAGGAGTCCCTGGACCGGGAAGCTAGTTCTGAATTGGAAGACATCTACCTAAGACTTTCAATGCCACCAAACCCTGAGACGAAATTTAAATTGTCAGGGACAATTAGCCAGAAAAACCTACGTGATGGGATTTTAAAGGGACTGAAGACATTTCTTGCTGGTTTTAGAGGCTGCATTATACCTCATGGTGTTATGCTGACACCAAGACTCTCTGCAGGGCTGAATGCTCTCATGGCGTGATGACACAGAGGCACTGGAGAGGCTTCAGACTCTGTGAAAGTGGTTTTCAATTGCCTGACCTTGTAACCACCAGGTCAGAGTCAGGGCATTGTAGGGGCCGTGGGACTCCTTTGGGGTCTATCGGGGCAATCTGTCTGTTTGTACTGGAGACCCTTCTGTACAGCTGACTACAGCTGAAATGTCAATACAAGTGTCCACCCGGGCCACACGCTCCATCTCCTCTATCCTTGGTTAGATTGTCAGAGGGTGAGAAGTTGCCAATGGAGTAACTCCTCTCATTCACAGCTGGTTTTTGACTGACTCTGCCTTTATCCAGATAGTAGATACAAAGTTTAGGGGTAGCTGTTCAGGTACTGAAGCTGTAATAAAAGGTAGCGTAAAGGTGCTGATAAAGCAATGGAATGTGGAGTAACAAATCTGTCTTTGTCTCAATGTAAAAAACCCCCAAAATTCTCAAAAGCAGTAAATAATTTTAGTTACTCACTCAGCATTTGTGCTCCAGATGGGTTATCCAGAATTATTTGACAGTTAATGGTCACTAATTAGACTACATGTGACAGCTCAATAGTCTGATTTTGTCTTATAGATCTGAGGGGATTTGAGGACATAAGAAAACTGCTTTCAAGTGGACATGAAAAATTTTTCTTTAGTGGTCACACTCAATTCTCCAGAATTGTGCTTTTAGTCATTGTCTTTGAATTGGAAGCTTACAACAACATTGTGTCTTCTGAGAAATGACACTTCAAACGAAGCTGTCTTAAAGTGCTGTTGAATGGTAAGGACACAATGGGTAGCTCTCTGCTGAAATTACCTTGAGAGAATTAAAAAACAGGCCCTACTTGGATATAATTCTGTTTGAATAAATGAATCATTTGAAGAGTCTACTTTTGTTTGAAAAATTGAAATTTTGTTCAGCTAATAGGAGTCCAGGATACCTATTTTTCTGAAAGTCTTGTCCAGAACCATAATTAATTGAAACAAGATTTTTCTTACATAAATAAACTCTAAAATATATTTTCTCATGAATAAACTCTGTTTGTCTTGCTAATTTGTGAACAAAATCAAACTGCAAGTTTGTCTCACACTGGTATACCGACTCTTTCAGTGGAATTAATTCCCCTGGGTGCCTTTATCAGATTTGTTCACTTTATTCCTGAACATGAAGTTCAGTTCAAAACAACAAAAAGAGAGGAGTAGCTTTTCTTCTTTGGTTTTGCAGTAAGTGACTGGGAAATGTTTTGTTGCCACAGGCATGTGAAGTTCTGTGGACCCTTCCAAATGAAACATTGATTGTTGTGTTGCCTGTGATTTTCAAAGAACTAGATGTTCCTTTCAAGCTTGTTAGCTTCTGGTAGGATCCAAAATGAACTTTTTTTCTCCCAAAGCTAAGGTACAATTCTGCCTCCTAAACATTTGCAATTTAAAGCTGGGCAGATGAAGGAAAGTTCCAAAATCTGAGAAAAGCCTTCACTTTTACACATTAATATATCAGGGCAGAATTTTAGTAGTAACTTCAGCACAATACAATGAAAACTTCAAAAATCATGGCTTAAAGAATCTGTTCACAAAGCGCCATAGGGAAACACATGGAGACTTTGGCATGTGAGAGAGAAACTTGCTTGGACACTGCACAACAACTAAAATGCAAGTTAAATTTACAGCCAATTAGGAGATAATGCGTAGAGATTTACCCATCTGCTAGCATGCAAGAGATGCAGGCAGACTGAAAAATTAAAATCTTTCTAGAAAATTTTTCTTTTCAATTATATTTTGTGCTCTTCCGGACTCTTTCTTCCCAGAAAGGAAATATTTTCAAAAGAATGGTCCATTTAATCATAACTAGTGCAAACTGAAAAAAAAGGTTTATATGTGTCTTTTGAATTTTATATTGACTCCTTACATAACCCCCAGGCTCACCTTGAGATCTAATATTGTAGACATGGATTTCAGCTGCATTGCAAATGCACAGAACCTTCATTTCTTACAAATTTACCCTGTGGTCATGGCAAACCCTTTTGTCCCTAACAAAAAAATTGAGAAAAACAAGCAGTTCTAATAATTTGCAACTGTCTGCCTTGCAGCCTTTCCCAATCTAGTTGTCTGTGTGTTAGACACAGAGTATGACAGTAACAGCCATCAAGTGTCTACACCAATTTAAACACATAATCCTGAACTGTAAGTTTGGGTGTTGCTCAGGCATTATGACAGGAACAGATGCTTTGGGATGCTGATTTGAGTGTGTCCACAGATGAGTCCAGGTGGGCTACAGAGAACAAGCACTTCATTTCTGGTAAGAGGAGGTGGGAACCAGTTCCAGACAGTGCTTGGATCTCATGGCAATCTGAGATTCAATGTCAGTAACTGCAGAAATGCTTTTAAGTCAAAGAAAGCAGTGTGGGATAAAACTTACCAAAGTCTTTCTGCCTTGGTGTTGACTTCTTTTTTTAACAAGCTAGATGGAAAAAAAAATGTCACTGGTCCATGACCTGGATAACCACAGCTGCTCTGTGTTTTGCAGATAAATGGTGGCTGGAGGCTTGGGGATGGTGCTGGGAAAGGCAGTGGGATAGTTTGGGAAGGAGTGGGCAGATGTTGAGTTACTGGAGAGCAGTTTGCTCTGCCCTTGAAGGAGGGCTCAGAGGAGCACGGTCAAAGGTGTGCCTGTGGGATGGATTTTGTTTGGTGAGGTAGAAACCCAGGTCCTTGTTGCAAAGCAAAGTGATGGCAGTGCAGGGGTGGGAGCTGGGCTCTGTCTCCTGGGGTCTGTGAGCAACCACTGCCTCTTTCCCCTGTGCCTGGGGATGCTGCAAAGGGAAGTTGGCACCAGCCAGTTCCTGAGCCTTTTCTGTAGGTGAGGGCTGTCAGGTGAGGGCTGAAGGCAGCCAGGCCTAACCACACAAGCCTCAGGACTAGCCTGAGCTGCCACTTGCTGGTGTGGTAGAAGAAAGCAGTGGCTGGTGGCACCACGTGAGGTCTGCTGCAGCCATGTTCACCCCCAGCTTTCACAGGGGTACCTTTCCAAGCCCTGACTGCCAGCATCTCTGTGAGAGGAGTCCTTATCAAAGGACTTTATACGGAATTTCAGTGATATGTTTTACCTGCTGAATTTTTGATTTTGACAAATAAATTGATTTGTCTCTCTTGAATGTTCCTCATTGTGGGGCTAAATGTATAGTGTTTTCTTTAATGATTATTTCTCCGTGCTTAGATGTTATGAGGTTAATATTTTATGTTACAAAACATTTACATTTGGACAGCTCACTGTGAGCACGGAATCTTTGCGAGTGTAGAGTTATGGTAGGCTTCCTTACAAGATACAGTGACTTCTAACATGGTGGAAGCTACTTATCTCTTAATTATTTCTGTTTTAGGGAAGCAGATGGAAAAGAATGTTTTGAGGGAAGGTACATTTGGTTGATAATTCATGCATTGAGGAGTTAATATAAGGGCTGCCTAAATCACAATTTTCTGTCCAATATTTTTAATCATTTTAAAGTTCATAATTTGTGTGCACAGGGCTTTGCAGTACTGTAGATATTTTGTTTTGCCTTTTCTTTAATAGTGTATGGTTTTTTCTTTTTTTCCGCCAAGTCTAACAGCCATTTCTTGCTGAGCAGCTTTACATTTATTCAGCTTTTTGATGGAAATGAAAAAATTCTTACTAAAATAAAATATATGATTATATCTGAACTCCCTTCTGAACTTGCATTTTATAGATGAACCTGTTTTTTGCAATAAATGCACAGATTTGAATAATTTTCATTTTAGTATCTCATTGCTATTTTATTTTCTTTACTTAGTTCTGTAGAGGCTTTCAGATTTATTGCCCCTTATAACTTCATTTGTAAGCCCAAGTCTAATTGAATTCATATGGTTTGTCCATATTCCATAATCTTGAAATTCTCTTACTGCTCTCTGGCACAACTGAATGACTTCCCTGAATTATTGTGAGGTGAATTCCTCACCATATGCTCTGGACTGCTTCAGGATATTTTGATGCTGAAAACTATTTGGCCTCAAAGTTTTGTGAGTTCTGTATTATTTTGGCAGGAACAGTTCAGAATTTTCTCCCAAGGATTTATAAATTACAACCTGCCTTGTAGCATCCTTCCAGACTGGCTGGCTGCTTCCTTGCGCAGTGGCTGACTTCCTTGGAAGTGTTTGAATTTTGTCTCTGGTATTATGTTTTTTGAATTCTTTGTTGTGGCATGTCATGGTTGAATCAAAGTGCTTTTAGTATCTGTGGAGCTTATTATTTTATTGAAGAGAACTGGCACTGACAAGCTCAGCAATTCCCTTTGCTAGTGCAGACCTAGCTTAGAGGTTTTAAAATTCAAAACCTGTCTTTGCTGGAATGGACACTTTATTTTGGAAATAACTCTTCAGTGACTAAAAATAGCTTTTAAATAAAAATATCCTATTCTTTTGGGTTTGCACTCCAAAAATTGTTTTTGAAACTTAGAGATCACTAATTGCATGATTTTAAGGAGATAGATGTTAGAGTCTTGAGTTCACTTTTTCAGCAAAATTACATGTCCATGTTTTCTACTTAACCACAGATTTTATACAAATGCACAGTTTAGAAATAAATGCTCACTTAATTGCAATTTAAGCAACAGAATTTTAAAGTAGTATGTGCATTGAATTGAAATGATTGATACAAAATTAATTGACTCATCTCTGGAGTGATGCAACATGACGCAGATTTTAGTTTGGATTTTTCTGAAATGACAAAAGGTAATTAAGACATTTATTTGGTTTTTTTCCTTGCATGAAAATTAACAGCAGAATTAGCTTAGTTTGGAGGTCTGGTTGACAAAGATTTGTGTGCTTACTTAGTTTTTATTCATTCTTTGGTAACCCTCTGAAAAATCACTGGCAATATACTACAAGCACAGTATTACCTTGGGCATAATTGTTGGTATTTTTAACTCTGCACACTGATGTTGTACAGCACCCCATGAGTGCCTCTATAACCTTCATTTTTGATGAACTGTTCACCAGTTCCAGTTTGACCTGGAACAGTAGAACATCTTCTTAAATGTGCTCCGCAATTCTGGGCTCCGGAATGCAAAAATCATAGGGTTGATGATGGCATTGCACATTATGAGCGTCCCATTCACATGGAAAATGGACATGTAGCAGGCACAGTAAGGGTTATGGGGGCAAAACCTTGCTAAGAGGATGTGGAGAACAAAGGGGGCCCAACAGCAAAGGAAAACTCCAAGAAAAATAGTCAGCGTAATCGCTCCTTTTGTGTTGGTTCTGTGATGGACTGTGCTGGTGGGCAGTGAGGCGATCTTTTTGGCATGAGATCGAGCCAGGAGGAACATGTGGACATAGAGGCAGAGTATGAAAAACATCATCAGAGGGAACAGGATAGTGAAGGGAATGACTGTTGCTGCTTCGTAGGAGAAGAGGGCAATGGCAATGCTGCTGCCGGCACAAAACGTCCAAATGATTGCCAGGATAACCAAGGCCCTCCTGAGTGTCATGATATTGTGGTACCGCAAAGCGTAGAAGATAGTGATGTATCTATCTGCTGCAATAGCTAGCAAGCTGAAAATAGACCCTAGCAAAGACAGAATGAACATGGAATCCATGGCGTCATCCAGTTTTTTCTCGAAGTCTCCGTGACGTGTCAGGTATCCCATTTTGCACAAGATGATAAAGATGTTCTCCAGAGTTTTGTACAAGCTACCTAACATGTCTGAAATGGCTAAACTGCAAATGAAGAAGTACATGGGCAAGTGTAAATTCTTATTTCTAACAACAGCAATAAGGATAAGTAGATTTTCCAGTATCCCAGCAGCAGCAACAGTGAAAAAAACTTCCTCTGGCACGACAACCTGGGTGCAGTCAGTGATATTTAATGAAAAATCACTTATGTTTTGGAGGGATGGAATGCTTGTCTGCCCTGGGTGTTTGATTAAGTTGGAAGGTCTCTCGGTGCTCATTCTCCTGGTTGTGGAAAGAGTCTGGGTTGCTTCTGTTTCAGATTTGGCTTTATTCTGAAGCTGACCTGTCAATCAGATCATTCTTCTTTTGATCAAGGCTTTCTCCTTCATCTGGAGCAATTTTAAGGCTTAACTGAAATGTTTGGAATTTCTCCTACAATAAAACATGTAGAAATATAAATATCAAGAAGAAATTGACCACACAGATGAGGCAAAAAATAGACATTTGAAGTATCATCTATTGCAGTTTAAAGCACATGAATAATCACCATAGAGAGACACAATTGTGTTGGATGAAATAAGAGCTGTTCGAGGCTTCACTGAGCCCTAGAGAAAACCAAAGCATAAATTCTCTTTTAGCTTCAAAGTAATTTTAAAAAATATGTGTAGTTTTCTTTACCAAAGGGCTTCCCACATTTACTGAAATTGATCTGACAGACTTCAAGAGTCTGGTAATCTTTACTGGCCCAGCTGTTTGCTTTGAGAAAGCCTGGCATTTCTCACAAGATTTTCAGTATTATTAGACACAAATAAGACTAATGCCAAGATAAACTCTTGTCCAGAACAGTAACATGTTTACCTCCACACTGTTGATGGTGTAATGAAATGCCCTCAATTTAGATGTGAACATCTGTAAATATTGATGCATTTAGAGGCATGTTAGGTACTAGTGAGAGTCTTCCTTTTCATTTAATTTGAAATTGTCTTTTGATTTCACAAACATATTTCTAAGATCCAAAGTACAACCTTTTCTTGTCTGTATTTTAAAGCTATCTAAAACCCCAAATGTTGATTACAGCACCAAGATGATGTTTTCCTTTCTCCATAATGATCCTAATCTAAACTATATCCAAGCCCATAGGAATCTTTCCAAAGGAATAGGCTTTTTACTCTTTTCATTAATGTATGAATTGATATGATATTAACTTAGCTTGAATATGACTCATAAATGATAAGAAAGACTTTTTCTTCTCATCTTTATAGCAAATCTTGGGAAACACAGATGCAGTTTTGGTATTTAGAAAGTCCCCTTTTAAAAGATGTATTTTCACTGAAAGGGCTGTCAAGCACTGGATCGGGCTGTCCAGGGCTGAGTCACCATCCCATGAGGTATTTAAATAATGTGTGGATGTGACACTTAGGGACATGGTTTAGTGGTGGATTTGGCAGTGCTGGGTTAATGGCTGGACTCGATAATCTTAAAGGTCTTTTCCAGCCTATTTGAGTCTATAATTTCATGATTCTTCCTCTGTTTTTAAGTTTAAACCAGCTTGCTTTGACACTTTCATATCAGTAAGTCTTTAAATTCCTTTGGACATTTGTTCATAACCAGGGTTGCTGAACACTATAACACACTGTTATTGTTTCAAAGGGAGAAGTCAAAAGTTTTAATTATTTTGTATACAAACAAGACTTGGAACACCAATCATCATGAATTCAATGAAACAAAATCACTTAAGAGAAAGCATTCAGGAGAGTACCCGGACATATCTGAAAACACCGGTTGTGTAGTGGACAAAATGAACTGTATTGCACTGCAGCATGCATGGACATTCCCGAAGATAATTAGGTCAACGTCTGTCAGTGTGTGAAGGAAGGAGTTACTAACAAGAATAAGAAACTTGACAATGTCTTTGTAATTGTATGTTTTTCCTATTCTCACCTGGAGCTACTGTCACAGTTAAGTTTTATGATATCCAATCTGGCACTCTGTTAAAAATTTTCACTCTTTATAGGAAGTCAGCACAGAAACTTCAGAAAAAACTTCGTTTCAATAGGATTTAAACAGGAGAATCAGCTGGCAAACATATTTATTTTGTTGCTATTTTCTCAAAACTGTTTTTCAAGAATGCTTCTATGCATTCTTGCTTCTATTGTCGTATTGCGGAAATAATCTACCTGAAAAACATGAAGTTTCCTTCACTGAAAAGATATTATGTCATGAATGGCATGGTATATTACATCTGCTGCTTATAATTTTACAGTAACTTTGTATTAAGTTTGGTAAGAGCAGAGAACTTACAGCAGCTTTGGTGCATTTACAGTTAACTGAATAATTACATCACTTAATGTTGTTTTCCATCAATTAATAGAAAGCAAGAAAAGATCATCTTGTTGCAGAGATTCTCATTTCAGTATATATACATGGCTATTGCACACTATTCATTTAGGGTTCCATCAAAGATCTTCCCAATTATTTCCTTTTCTGATGTTTCAGTGTGGTGCACAGTCGTATTTCAATCTCAGACATCCCAGATGGAAATTTCTGTGTTTACAGTGTTTTACATGGGTCATAAATCTAGTGCTTTATCTGCACAATAGACATTATATCATACATCTGCATTAAATTCTGCAGGATTATTTTCACTGCTACAGATCTACCCGGTAGTGTGCACGAAGTAGTGTAGCGGTTCTGAACAGTGTAGGAACAGACAGACTGCACGTGGGAGGTAAAGCTGTTGTGAGCATGGTGAGTAACATCAGTGGTACCCCCAGAAGAACAACTCTGGGACCTCCAGCACCAAGAAGCCCAGGGTGAAGAAGGACCAACAGGACGCCACTGGGTCCATGGGTGGCAACTGTCTTTTGCTTGATCTGTCTCTCTCTTCCCTCCTCCCCCTTTTCTATTTCTTTCTATCTCTCTACCCCATATATACTGTTAAAAAAAATCTGCAACACTGACTTTGGCACATGGTCTTGTCTTCACCTTCACTCGGGCAGGGGCATCTTTCAATAATTGGATCTTAACAGTGTCCTAAAAGCTAATGGGAAGAGCAGAAACCTTGGAGTTTGGATGCACATTTCTAATGTCTTCAGAAATTAGAGCCAAGGTCATTTCACACAAGTATAAAAGGCGAAAAAATATTTACACTCCTGTGTTACTACCAGACACAGCCTGGACACAACAGATTTCCTCTCCACTGTCAGTACCTTGCCAGTTTGCTTCGTCATTGTACTGTCCAGATAAAGGGTCCATGCCACTCACCCGCTGAAATATCTGAGATTTATCTTTTGCAGGTACCTGCAAAGTCAACCTTTCCCAGCTAGTGTTTACATTTCAGAACTATTAAAAATAGAACACAAGAATTAAAAAAAAAAAAAAATCTATATAGGACAATTCTGGTTTTCCTGGCAATAGCTGAATTATTTGGATTTTACCTTTTTTGGGATCATTCGTTGTCTAAGAACAAGTCTGCCTGACTGTAGCAAGAAATGTAAAACAGCCAAAAAACAATAAATGACAACGAAAGACAAAGTCTAAAACACACTTGCAAATGTAGCTGAAAAACAAAAACTGCGAAAAATTCAAGCCATTCTTGTTTAAATGAGGTCCTGGATGGAGAAATCCACAGCTCAGTAACACTGGATATTCAGAAGCATTTTTTATCTAGCAGGAGGCAATCTCCTGAGCTGGTATAATGGGCAATGAGCTGATGGCAATAGTAAAGTTACTAAAAATGCATGTATTTGTAGTACTAGCATCAATTTCTATTTGATGGGTAGCTACATAAAGGAAGAAGAAGCAGCAAACTGGGAGAATGGAAGCCAGGACCAGAAACTATAATGACAATATTGTCTAAATTTAGGAAACAAATAAAAACCAGATTATCTGACAATTGTAATCACCATGATTATGGTGTGGTTCCTTACGACACTCTTGTCACTTGGAAAGTATGTTTGCACTGGTTTATATTACACAGCCAAGAGCCAGCCCCAGTACTTCAGCTTATGGTAAGGCTGAGAATACCCTACTGATAACTAAAATACAAATTTCTCTGCAGTAGAGATACAAAGACTTAGAATCTGAAAGGTCTGGGAATAATAGGTCTGCTCTTGATTTTTTTTTAATTGGATGAAAACTTAATTCACTGAATAAATAAACAACACATTTCCCTTGATCCCAAAATATTAAATAAACTGCTTGGGTCAGCTGCAATAGCAATAAAAGTAATTTCAGTTGTGAACTATAATGATAAGATATGGCTAAAAAATTATGTACCTTAAATACTGTATAATTTCCCAGAGTTTTTTTGCATCTATTATTGTTTTAATAGCAAACCATTCTTCCCTTTATTGTAGAGACCCCAAGATAAATTTAGTCTCTAAATGGCTGTCAGTAAATAAAACCTGAAAGGGTACTGAGTTGTCTCTTCAGCTTTAGGACTGCACAAAACAGCTGTGATAACAAGCTAATTATGTAGAGGGAAAGATTTCTTTCCAGAACCATGGAATGTGTGAACGTATCTAAATTTTCTGAAAAATGTAATTTAGAAGGAATGGAACAGAATAAGTGGTTTTTGTATTGGATATAGTATATACAGTATATTTCACAACCCACTCAGTATATACAGAGGCACTTATTTGTCACTAGAAATGCCATAACCTTTCCTCAATCCCCAAAAGTCTCCAATGTATTAGCAGTTGCTTCTAATGTCATCATCTCTAGCTAGCTCCAAAGCTTTACCCAAAGTTGGGACACCTGGTAATCTGTTCAGTTTGGTTCCCCTTCTAAAACCTTCCTGTTGTGGGTTGACCCTGGCTGGGTGCCAGGTGCCCACTCAGTCGCTCTATCACTCCATTTCCCACTGGGAAGGGGAGAGAATAAGATGGAAGAAAAAAACCAGCAGGGTGAGATAAGGCAGTTTTATTACAGTAAAAGAAAGAAGCAAGCAGAGATCTGGGCTCGCAAGAGCTAAAGAGAAAAAAAAAAGAAATCAGTCTCTACTTCCCATCAGCAGCGATGTTCGGACACTCCCTGGGAAGCAGGGCTTCAGCGCACGTAGCGGTTCCTCCTCCCCTCCTTAGATTGTATACCTGAGCTGACGTCACACGGTATGGAATATCCCCGTGGTTGATTTGGGCCAGCTGGCCTGCTTGTGTCCCCTCCCAGAATCTCTTCCACTCCCATCCCCTTTGGTGGGGGAAGGAATGTCAGGGGGACTGCACTGCTCAGCAGTAGCCAAAACACTGCTCTGGTATCAACACCCATCCAGCTACCAATGCAAAGCACAGCACTGTAAGGGCTGTGAGCTTTACCTCAGTCAGACCCAGTACACTTGCCCTAGTGGAACACGAATCCCTTGTGAGGTGGTTGGACAAGCTGTGTGTGACTGGTTATGCTGCCTGGTGCTGCTTAGAATGACCTTCTTTGTCTCAAAATGACAGCCAAAATCCCATGGATGGGAGTGATGTATTTTTTCAGTCACTCACGTTCAAGCTGTTACAGTTTTGTATAAAGATACATTTGACAAAAAACTATGGACAAATATGTTTTCCCTTGTTTCTAGCTTTTCTGGGTGCACCAGGCATTCAAGAAGGAAACAAGCTACTCAAAAACATGGATGTGGAGGCTTAGTTTTTAAAGCTATAGAACAAGAAAAATGGCAACCATTTTTGTTTTTGTTTTTGTCTTTAGTAGGTAGGCAACGGCTTTCATGGGGACAAGAAGGACTGGGCCTCTTACAGGCAGGTGACTTAGGAGGACAGGATGATCCCTACGTGTACTAATTAGCATTTCTTTTTATCTGCCAGCCTGGCTTAACCCTGAACAAGCAAGTAAGTGAAAAAACACATCAAGCCTGATTCTGCTTTACCTTGCACATTGTATGGTTCTTTACAGTCATTAGAAGGAACTGTGTCAGAGGAATTACTCTAAAATATACAGACTCCTAAGGGCCCTGTCAGCATCTCTACTTCATGTAGCTTTTCTGTCTGTCTCAAAGTACTGAAAATATCTCACTCACTGCTAGGTTGACCATGCTTGAGGTGCCTCAGCATGGTCCATAAAAAAAAACCCCAAACAGAAACCTGCCTGCTTGGGGAACAGTCGCAGATCATAAGTGAAACATCCTCAGCTGTAATTGTTAAACTCTTGAAGGAAATAGTTTCCTCAGATGACCTCGATTTTAAATCTCTCACCAGTTATTAAGCAGACCCAAATGGTGCAGGAAGCATCCAAGAAAGTTGCTAAAATTTAGTGGCAGCACAGTTCTTTGATACTGTCTAAATACTGTTCCTTTACTTGGGAATCCTCCTGAAAGCATTGGTATCTCCCATCAGTAACTGAGATGGCAAAAAGGTGCTCATTTGGTAGCTTTCTTTCATAAAAAACCAAGAAAGTCTGTATTTTAAAATAGGCATTTTATGTTAACATCTTTGTTCAGCAGACACGGAATAAAACAGTGGCTGTGACAGCAAAAGAGTGACAGCATTAATTTCCATCCTCTTCTTAATGTGAACCATCTCAGTTGCTGGCACTGAGATGGAATAGAAAGATCTCTTTCCAGGGAAGGTCTTTCAGAAACATAAGTTTCCCCTGCTTACTGCCGTAGAGACAGCTAGAAAAAAGTACCATGTGGTCACATTTCATTGTTCAGTTGCTAGAACCTGTGTCTTCTCATCAAAGTAAACATATTTTGTATGAAAAACCAATTCAGTATAGAATACAGTAATGATGGCTTTGATCTAATCCTTTTCCTTCTAAGTATTTTTGCCTTTTTTTTTTCTTATTTAAAATTACGGTGTAGGTAAAACAATATCAAATAAGGGTATGTGAGAAGAGTGAGGAAAAATTAAGATACTATGATACCTGAATCTTCATCACATAATCTTTTGAAATTTTATTAACAACTGCAATCAGTATCCATGCGCTATTAGGCAATTTATTCTTTTGCTTTGATCTCCCTCTAGCGTTCAAGAAAATAGTGTTAGCCAGGTATTAATGACTGATTACAGCTATTCTGATTCTTCACATGAGTGGACATTATATAACATTGTGTTTCCTAATCTCAAGTTTTTGAACTGTCATCAGACCTAGATAAATGGTTTTTGTATAAGGGTGTACACTGCTGTGGATCTTGGTGATCTACTGCACCAGAATAATGAGTATATGTCCCATATGATTTCAGTGTTGCTACTTTCTTAGAAATAACTTTGCACTGATAGAGATGGTACTTTTTGAAGAAAAGAGAAAGGAAGCAAAAACAGGAAGTGTATATGTATACAAGCTAAATACAGAAAAAAAAATTGTTGTATCTAAGGATGAACATATACCCGTTGGGCTAACTACCAGCAAAATTTCACTCACATAATTACAACTGTGACTTCCCTATAAAAAGCATTTCTAGAGTGAAATTAAGGTGCAAATCATACTTGCTGAAATTTTAAGTGTAAGATATGTGTGTATATATTGAAGAGAATTCTTTTTTCCTGAGTTTGAAAACTGCGTAAAAACATTTTCTGACCAAATCATAAACTGAGCAGACTGGAGGTCTTGCAAAGATTACAGCTGAAAAAAAATTGGAAGTTTGGTTTACTTCTTGTGGATACTTCTCTTTCCCTTAAGGTCAGCACCAAGGTAACACAATTATGTGTTTGTTTTATGAATAAGGAAAAATCAGGAAAGATTTTCTTATTAATATTTAAGGTTAGGTATATTCACTATGCCATGATTTTGTTGCCAANGCAATAAAGCATCTAAGCCATGCAGAAACTAACTGGCCAGGTCTACTTCTCTGCTTCTCTCCTATGATGTGAGTGTAGCTTCATTCAAAACATGCATAGCTCTGAGAGTTTCAGCAAAGATACTGAAAGCAGAAAAAGTAAAAAGGATTAAAGAAAGATGGACTGAGTTCTTAATATCATTAACAAAATAAATCTTTGCAGTAGCAGAGAGGAGAAGGAATTATTTAAGGTGTTTATGAATGAAATGGCAAGAACCGTTAAAATGGCAGAGAGAAAGGCAAATTAAAGGAGAAAAACCCGGGAAACATTTTCTAATAGGTTAACTCCTTGTGGCAGTATCATTTTTCACATACAATTTCTGAGACTGTAAGCTATGCTGTTATCTGAAGTACATGGAACTATAAAAAGCTGCATAAATTGTTGGTGGTGATATAAAGGCTCTTGTTTCGTCACATGGCATAAACACAGAATGTCCACAAAGTCATTAGTAGACTTTATTTTACAAAGCCATTAGTGAAATAATCTTCTTCATATCAAGTGTGTGGACAATTTATTGAAAGTGAGTAACCTATAGAGGTTAAAACTAGGACCTGTACAAAACCGAGGGCTGTAAATTCGTTAACGCAATTCTGACTGCTGTTTTGCTTCCTTTTCAGTAGTTTCACTTTGGAGCAGCCTTCCCCCCAGTGCAGACAGCACACTGTGCCCTGGGGAGGGGGAATTTCTGCCTGCCATTCAATGCAGAACTGTCAGGGAAGGGAGAGAAATGTAGTGAAGGTTTCCCCTGTCTTTGCTGCTGGACAGTATATGTGATCATGAGAGTTGTTTTTTTCCTGAAACAGCCTCACTCTCTGCAAAGCTTCTTCAGCTTTGTAAACTTGAGGTACATTGGGAAATATAGCTGTTGTGATGCACTAAGAAATATAAGTCAACTGCAATTTCTGACAACATAATCTAACAATGTAAGGAAAAAAAAAACAAACCAAAACTAAACCAAGCTTGTTGTGCCTGATGCAGGTAATTGCTTTGGAAGTAATGTACTTATAACCTTTGGTCATATCCTTTGCCCTCAGATCAGTCTCAAGCCATTGGAGTGACTTGGTGACAAGCTACAGTGATCAATGCCTACTAAGTATATGTTTCTTTATTAAGATGGTAGTGGAAAGATTCATGTTTCTTTGAAACACTCGTTATTGTGCCGTGGACTTTGTAGTTGGCTTTTATTACACTATTCTTTCTTATTTGTTTCCAGAATAAATTAATTTTAAGCCTATATATAGCTTTAACTTTCTACAAGGAATGAAAAATGATATTGAGTTTGAACACAGGGCAAACAGTTCTTGGGATCATTGTAAAATCAATCAAGAGGCCTTCAAGTGGCATTTCTGGAGGCCATTGCTCTGTTCTTACCCTTTGCAATAAATCGTTGTTTGCCATTAATAATACCATCACAAAAATGCTATCCACAAGCATCAAGAGAATCTCCTTTACAGAAAAACATTAACCATTTCGTGAAAAAGAAGCCCTGTGTTTCTGCTCTAAAGAAAGAAGCACTCCTAGGTGCTCTTTTAGTAGCCATCCATCTTTTTCTCTGACTGTGTTTGCTCCAGTAGTTGCAAACAAAATAATAGTCAAAGTAGATGGTATCATTAGAATAATATTTAATATTTTTAAATGACAGAAAACAACAGTTTGGATTTATAGCATGTGGCCTGCTCTTTAAGTGCATTATCTTATGATATGTGTTAGGTACTTATTATTGAAAAACCGCGCATCAAAGATACAGCATCTTCTTTCCTGAGAGCTGCTTAAAAGTGCCATTGTGCTTTTTTTCTTGCCACTGAACAAATATATTTACACCTACAGGTGCTAAAAAGTAAAAATAGTGAAAAGATGATGAATAAAGAATGAATTCAATTGATGATTATTTTCTCTGGGAAGCCTGTAGAATGGGGGCAAAGTAAAGAAAATACCTCTTTTAGATTTGTCTTTTCAGAGCCTTCTTCATTCCATATGCCTGAGAGGGAGAATGAATGGGAAAACAACTGTGGAAGGACTCAAATCTAAATTCTCCAAGCCTGTAAGAATCCACTTGCATTTGGAGTAGTGGCCACAAAGAGCTTAGTCTGGTTACACGTTGGCATTCAGTGCTACCGTGGCTTCTACTATGGGTAGAAGTAGACACAATCTCATTGCAAAAGGTGTGCTGTCATCCAAAGCCACCTCTGGAGAGGTTTGGGACATTTATGAAGATACTCAGATTAGGTCATTTTAGCTTGTCTTTTCCATGCACTAGCATGTGAAACCCCTATGGCAATGATGCTGTGGCAAAACAGGTATTTCCACTTCTGCACAGGTATCACGGAATTACATATATATATGGGGAGCAGGGTGTGTGTGTGTGTGCATGTGGTGAAATTTGGCTTCTGCTTCTTGTCTGAAATAATTAACAGGGAAAGTTGAAGGCTAAATAATCGGTTCAGGTATCTACAACAACATGTGTTAAATAGAGGCATTTACTCTGCCCTCATTTTGTGGTTATCTGCTTTAAGGCAGAGACTGCTGCTGTCCTCTGCCTTCCTCTGCTGTGTGCTGCAGACTAACACAGGATTAACTATCTAAAAGTTTTGGCAATTAGAGTGCAGCAAACCACACAGCCATCTGAGAAATCTGTAACTGTCAGGTAGATCAATGGAATTATTCAATGTTTACACTTGAGCAAGTGAGAACAGAATTTTCTCTCCCGGAGCAGAGTGAATACAACAAAACCGTACCTGGCAGGAGCAGCCCTCCTTAGATAATTCCCAGTCCAGACCCAGAAGAAGACTCATTGATGACCAGCTAGAAAGTCTCTGAGAGATGTGTGGCCTCTGGCTGATGCAGTGAAAAAAACAGATGAAGCAGGAAAAACAGTATACAAAAGATAAGAAACATTTCAGTAGAAGTTTTCCTACTATATATGTTAACTTCTCTTGGTAAAGAGGAAAGTCTCACTCAGTCTTCATACAAGAGGCATAAAATCCCTGCCAAAATTTTGCTTTAAAGAAGAATGACTGTAAGATGAAAGATTTTAGGGAACATTGGAAATATGGCACTTCACTCCACAATAACATTGCATATTTCACTAATTTCTCCAAGGAGGCTTTTAGATATATTTAGTAAACCTCCACTTACCTGCTTGTGAAACCACTTGTGAGCCAGTTTGCTGGTAGCTCTGGGAGCAAGATTATTTATAAAGGAAATGAAGCCAACAGAGTCTTTGCGTAAGGGAAAGATTGGAACATCTAAATCAAAGAGGATGACAGTTGTTTCATTGGCATAACCTTGAATTAGGATCTCTTGAAAATAAATCATCCACTGTCTCTTGAAACATTTATAGGAGAAAAAAAAGAAAAAATGCCCAATCAAAGGGAAAATATTCTGTTTCAGATGGATTATATTTTCAGCTACTCCTCTTTATTACCTCCCTTCCTAATATTTGGCAAGAGGAGTGTGTAAATCACAAAAAGACCTGGGCTGTATTGTAGTATTTAATATAACATATTAATATAGATAATATATAATATATATTTAATATAATAGTATTTAAACACTCAGGTAGATGGTTGAGATGTTATAAGATGTTTATTGTCCCTCAAGATTGTCACTGTCTTTGTTTTCAATCTAACATCTCCACTAAAGACACTACTGGTGGCTGAACTGAAAAGTTAGCAAGGTAGAGAGAACTCAGCAGCACCAAAGTTCAACTGTACTAGTCTGAATAAATATAAGTGATCATTATGGAGTAGTGTAATTCAGGTCATGAAGGTAAAAAAATGTACTGAGCTTTAACAATATTCCATGAAGATGTGGTCGGCCTCATTACTGAAACAAATGGGAAGGAATGGCATAAATGAGTTACCCTAGGGAAAGACTTCACATTTGGATGTATTAAATAGCAATTAAATTGCAATGCCCAAAAGCAGAATTATATTCTTAACAGTATAAACTGAGAAAATTTGTTTGCTTCCAGGGTACCAAATATAAAGCTTACTTCTACTTCAGAAAGGCTGAATTCAAGCTCAAGAAATGAGGATTTAATTCATCTGTGTGCAGCAGGACTGGTAAAAACAATTAGCAGTTTGACAGCTTCAGTGAGACTCATTTGGATCCTTGGAACATGATGATTGGAGAAGAAAAAGCTTAGTGACACATTTGAAGGGAGGGGACCTGAAAAAAGAAAAAGCCTTCATAAAGTGGAAAGTGTATTCATCATCTTTGAGTGTCCTTCATATTTTCAAGGAGGAAAAAAGTGTCTCACTCTCACTCTTCATCCTCAGTTGTACACAGGTTTGTTTTTAACTTCCTTTTCTTTAGACCAATTGAACCTGCTGAGTGCCATTATGATGCACAGAGATAATTAAATAGAATAAAGTCCAGGCAAATGGTGTCCCAGGAGTGTAGAACATTTGTTTACTATTTTTTTACCTGCATTGTGCAGCATTTGAATAACCTCCTTCAAATATACCTGGTCATGATCCTTGGAGGAGCAAGCTTCAGGGGTACTCATTCTTTATGTTGTCAGGCAGAACTCATCTCATGCATTCGGGTTCTTTGCACTGCTTTGCACATGAAGGCACTCAGTAGGTGCCTCAAAAGTTGTGAAGGCCTTCACTCCTTGTGCTGTGAATTTCTGTTCTACACTAAGAGTGCAATATGCAGCCTAAAAAAAAAAAATGCACAAAAAATTCTGTACCATAAGCTGTGATAAATAGTTAAGAAGGAAAAGTCCAGAGATTCAGGCTTGCATTTTATTTTGGTTACAGAGAAAATAAACACACTGGAGGCACAGATGGCTCTTCATTCAGCCTTCGGCAACAACTAAGTTTGGATTAAGTCTGAATTGAGAATGAAGTAGAGTCAGAACTCACAATAACAATGTTTAGTCAGAGAAGTTTTGGATGCTCCATCACTTGAAGTGTTTGAGGTCAGGCTGAATGGGTCTCTGAGCAACCTGAGTGGAAGGTGTCCTTGCCCATGGCAGCGGCGTCAGAGCTAGATGGTTTTTAAGGTCCCTTCCAACCCAAACCATTCTGCGATTCGATGTAAAATAAAGACATTAGTCTAATACTCCAGCATAAACCACTACAATTTTAGGCAGATCAGTTTTTCTAATGCTAATTCTTGAATTTCCTGTTTATTTTTGTGAGGGGAAGGTATGTAAATAGGAAAGATTATGTCAGAGAGAGGCCAAGAGTTATAAAATTTTTTTTCTTTGAATATTACTGTGTAATATTCAAAACAGATGTACTAAGATGAATTACAATGAAAAAGCAGCTAGAATTGCATGTCATAACTAAAAAATGAATCCATTTTATCACACTGCATAAAATTTATTATTTCTATTTATTGAGCCATTAAATCAGTACATTATTTGAGTTCGAAGGTTGAAAAATGCAAAATAATTACAGAATGACCTTATCACCTGAAAAACTTGTTACAATGATTTTTCCAGTTCTATGGTTAAAAAACTATAGCCAATTTAACACTCATATTGCGTGTGTTTTCATCCCACTGTGTTTCAATTCCAAAGAGCACACCAGGAAATAAACAGTATTTTTACAACATGTGAAGAGAGTAAGAGATCTAGAAATTGTAGCAGTGAAGATCTCTATAAATAGTCCAGGCTTTCAAGGAGGAGACAGGATCAGTAGTGTTGGTTAGAAGAGGAGTGAGTGAAAACTCTGACCTCAGAAGTGTCAAGAAAATCACAAATACTATTTCCACAGTACACAATTTTTTTCCATCTAGTACGCAGGGAATACATCAACTGTAGTTTATTAGTTATATTAAATACTTAGCAAAGTCTCACATTCTGTAGCCATGACCTTTAACAAAGCAAGTAAGCATGGATTTAGCCTGCCATTTGATTCTTGTTTAACAGTAGATCTGTTAGGCCAGATTTTTATTCCATGCCATTTCTAACACATTGTGCAAACTCGGAACTCTGCAGAAAAGGCAACTATTAGGCTACTTTGTCATCAGAGAGCAAACAATAATCTTTTGGGGACAGATGGCTAGAGAAAACATTAGCAGGAGAAGAGGTTTTCCTTAAGCAGAAGACAGTCTAATTGTGGTTGTCTGGTAAATCAAAAATATGTAGGTATTTGCAATTTTATTGCTAGCAATCGAATATTTGCATAAAGATGCTACCAATGATTTTTCAGTGACTTGCAGTATGAAAGAAAAGTAAGTATTAGGGAATTTCTGGAGGTACACTGGTAGTGAATTCATCCCTGAGGCAGTGCCATGTGGTCAAACAAAGCTCCAAGAAGAAAGGATTCAGCCAACTTTTTCAGATGTTAGCACGTTTTCTCTTGCACACTGAAATATAGCAAATGATAAAAGACGGGATTAGAATGCCAGTAGAGTTTTTTAGTTTTTTTTTTTTTTTTTTTTAAATCTGGGCTTTTTTGGATCAATTTTTCTAGAAGGAATTGTCTATGAAATTTTGCTAAATCCTGCAACATAGTCGAGGAGTGAATTAAACTCAGTACATGTGAGGGTTTTGTGGTCTGCTTAAATGTTAACGTTTACTTATTTATAAGTACTTGGATTTGCTATTTTTTGTATTGTGCTGTGGCAAGTGTTTTAGGTATAATGTTCCTATTCAACATGAAAGATTAGGAAGGTTTTAAAAGGAAAGGCTGGCATTGCTTTTGCCCTGAGAGATGGTTTTCAGACACATAGTATAGTGCTCAAATACTGGTATTCAAGGTGACCAAAACATTTTCCATGGATGGAAAACATTTTCCATTCAGTCAATAGTATGTCAGGAGAATTTAGTTATCTTATGAAAACGACGTTAATTTCTTCAGAAGTGCAAATGAGAACAGCTAAAAGGAATACATGTTTTTTTAAGAGTGATTGGCTTTCTAGTATTCTTCTCCTTTTTTTATTTCCTAATTACTGCTTGTTTTCCCTGTGTTTCCTTTTTATGGAGCTTTTGGAGGACATTTTAACCAAAGAAAACCTAGAGGGCACATTTTTAAATTTGATTATCCACTATGAAAATTAATATTTAATTATTTTCACTTTCAAAAAGCAAATACCATGATGCTTCTCAATTTATAAATTTATTTCTATGAAGAACTTTATTTCCATGATTATTTCCCATTTATTTAATCTCCTGAGCTTTTTTTTTGCTTTTTCTCATGGATTTTGGTTTTGCAGTATGAACAAGGAAATAATTTCTCTTGATGTAGTTTTCAATGAAAGCTGTTTTAATTAATACAATTGTCTTCAAAAAAATAAACATATCCTTAATTTTTCATTACACTTAGATAAATGACATTTGCATGTAGATTGGGGTCATGATACTTGCTAAAAACTATCTGTAAATATGGTAAAAAACTTGAAGATATTCAGTTTTATATGAACTTAAAACCAATAAAGCCTTCAAGACAGATAAAAATTCACTTTTTTTGTAAAGGTCTAGTCTTTCAACATTCAGGAGGAGCCAATATCTTAGTTTAGGTCCTTTGGGATGACTTGCTTCTCTTACCATTCACTGTCTGATGGGGAAGATGTTTTATTGCTTAATTGCAAAACACATCACCTTAAGGACAGCAAAATGAAGTTTCATGTAAAGTGATAATCTGTTGACAGGGATTTCTAGTTAGCTATTAACAAGCAGAAATTCAATGTTTAGTTAGTGCAGTTAATTTTTAAAAAAGCTCATAAACTTCAAGATAATTTGCATACTGAAATAAATAAAATGCAGCACGAGAAGTTTCTTGAATTTTAATTTAATATTATATTTGACTTTTTATTTATGATTTTAAAAAAGTCTGAAGAAATCTGAATTTCTAAATAAAGTTTTATACATTTGTGCTTTCTCTCTAGGTAGGATAACAAACATTAATGCATATTACACTAATTAAAATCAAGAGGTTAAAAATATGGAAAGGAATAAATGTAGTGACATGGATAAATATTACTAAAAAAGCTCTACAATTTCAGGCCAGTAAAATATTTTGTCCATTTATTGAAATCTCTAGCAGAAGATTCAGAGACTGAGGAATTACTTCAGTAGTTCTAACCTTTCTTTCTTACTTTAGTCTCAGAAAAATCTTGAGCCCCGGGGCCCTCGGTGGGACTGTCTGAGGGCAAGAGCGGCAGTTTCTGTGTCATTGGCTCTAAGCAGGAGGGAGGAAAAGTGCAATCCTTTGATAGAGCAGGTTGAAGAGCTCCTTTTATTTTCCCTGTTTCCTTTTGCGCAGAGGGCTTTGTGTCAGGCTGAGACAGCATCCCTACAATCCTAGGACTGTAGGTGCAGTTAACCTGATCTCCTCTACAACATTTTGTTCTATAAAATTCTGATTTATCTTTGTGTTTGAAGCTTTGATACTGGAGTTAAGATGATAGTGGAGTTAAGCTTGAATGGGAGGAGCAGCTTTGGGGAATGGAATAATGCAATTTAAAATATGACCTCCCAGCGTAGAGAAAGGGTAGGTGGAGGAAAGTTAACTGGAATGCCAAAGACAGCTCATACAATTTTTATATCACTTAAACTCCAAAAGGCAGACAGGTGAAAGTCCTGAAATGTGTTCATTTACTTTTTCTGATGACCATTTCATATCAATACTTGATAAAAACAAAGACATTATCCAAACGGATTTTTAAAAACAATTTATCTGGGTAGTCTCTAAGTGCATTGGCAAGTGCTGGGTCTCTTTTTTTAGTTTGGACTTTTTTGACATCGTATTTTTGTTATATTTAATTTCTATCTTTATGAAACATGTAATTCTTTAAAATGATGTTTGTGTACTTTCGTATTCTGTTTAGTGTGAAGTGATTACTGTCTGAAATAAATACAATTTTTGGCTTGCAAAAACCAGAGATAATCAATACAACAGCTTTGTCTATTGCTTTTTCTCTTTTAAGACATTGATATTCAGCTTTTGTTTCAGTTTTTTTGTGGGAATTGAAGAAAAAACCCTGTTTCTTCAGACATTTGTAGCTTTTTTCCTCTGACTATTAATTAGTCTACAGCATGCTTTTATTGAATGCTTCATTTTTTTAGTGTGACAGAAAATCAGCAAATACTTGGATTTTGTTTTCAGTCTAGTTTGTATCTACCTGCCTGTTATTCCCACTAAACATATTTCCCCCAAACAATGTCTGGTTATCTGTTATGTATAATTGAAAAACCTCTTATATTGTTAATTTGTCATTCTCAGCCATGCATGGATATTGAGACTTGGAGCAAAAAATTGAATGTGTTTGCATTGGTAAATTGAATTTTTTGTTCTTGTACTAATCTTCACAAGTGGCATTCAGGCTCAGTAGAAAAAGAATAAGAAGGAAAAAGGGAGAGACTCTGTCTTTTCCCCTCATTTAAAAAATCTTACATATTTTGTCAAGGAATTCACCTTCCTATCTTGTCCCATAAGTAGCAGGCACTCTTCTTTGATGTGATTTGGTGGTATTGGTGTATTTGTTGCCCATGGGCTTGCTTCCATTTAAATATTAGATTGTCAAGGTTGAATATGGTTGTTTATGGTCTCTTGTCAGCCCTCGGAACTGCATTCTAAATGTAATTAAAAAACCACAAAGAAAGCAAACATTAGAAATGTGGGGATTCTTGACTTTTAATCTGGCTGTTACATAGAATGAGTTTTCAACACTTAAGCCACTTATGGTGGCAAATGGAAAAAATTCCTGGATCATTACATGTGTTTAACTAGATATCAACTACAGTGAAGTGAAGTGAAGATCCTGTAAAACAAAAGATCAGTTGGTGAGAAGATCTCAAGGAATGCTTTTTGAACAAAACCATGGCAGCCTGCACAATTCCTGCTAAGTTGCCTGTTGGGGTCCAAGGCAGCCTGCAAGAAGAGCCAGAAAGAAAACTGCTCTTACAGACCTGCCCTGAAATGTGCTGCAGTCAAACTCCATATATGCTGAATCTTCACAGTGTTTCCAGACACAATGACTCTCAAGTTGGAATTTCTTTCTATCCCCCCTAATCTTCCTGAACTTTCTGTGAATCAGGAAGCCAAATTCTGAAGACACCCTGTTTCACAGAACAATGTCTCATACCCATTCTCTAAGACACAAGACCTAGAGACTTCCTGTACCCACAGATGGGACACTTTCTGATCATAAAGAGTTTGACTTTTTAATTTCTGCTACATTTTGATGGGCTTACCACTGATATGTAATAGAAAAAGAGGAGATGAAGTTTCTTTCTGTGTTTTTGGCCACTGAGTTGAGTAAATGGGCTAGAATTGAGGCCAGGCAGTTCTCAGGATCTTTCTCTTTTCCACCAATGGGCAGTGCAACTGAATCACCCTAAAGGAACAGAAGCAGTTGGGATTTTCTCCACAGTTCATTCATTGTGTTACAGCTTGTATGCAATGTGAACACAGAATGTTCTTTGTGAAATGGGTTTGCCATGGCCAGGAAAATACTGGCACAGGCCAACTGTGATCTTAAAGTTGTTGAATTGAACTTTGAAAAAATTCAGTTGAGAAACGACTTTTCCTATTAAGCTTATTATGTGAAATAGCTAAAATTGAAACAATTCTAAACATACTCAAGAAGCAGAAGAGTGAAAACATCTGTAACAATCACATTGAATTAACACAGAATTCCTGTACTTTGACATTCATGTTTGATCTTTGATGATTTGTAATAAAGAGAGCTATCTCGTTCACCATTTTATTCAGAAAATGCTTTTCTTCAGCGAATTATATGTGCTTTAACTTTTCATCTTATCCCAGGGCTGCAAAAGAGCTATATTGGCTCTCAGCAGAGCTCAAAATAGCTTGTTCTTTATTCAGAAAGAAGGTGCACAATTACATTAAGCCTGAACAATGGAATAGTTCAGAAATTGAAATAATGAACAACAAGAACAACAATAAAAATGTGTAGTTTGACACATCCACTGTACTGATTATGAAAATTATATCTATTTAGAGTTATTAGTGATAATTCTTCCATACTAATTTGGTTATGGAATGCAAGGCTAAAGAGAGAAATGTCAAAATATGACAATAAGGAACAGTACATAATTAATCAAAATGTTATTTAAACCTGAACTTTGAAATAACTTGAAAAAACTAAACCTGAACTTTTAGGATAACAATATGCATTATATCATTATCCTAAAAGAGTGAGTGCATTTTGCCATCCAAGAGAGATTCATGTTCCTGCAAATGCTTATGCAAAGCTATAAATATATCTGAGTGTAATTTTGGTATTGCAGTCTTGCTAAAAACAGGAGCTGAAGGAGCTATTTTATTTTTCCACTAAGACGAGTCTGAACCAGCTGAGGAAATACAAGATGTTCAACAAAAAAGAGTTTGAAAAAAGAAGGGAAATAGGTGGTCATTATGCTAAGAAAATGAAGAGTGTCTTAAAAAAATGATTCCTGTAGATTATGGCCATTTCCTTCCCTATTTATAAACCTGTCCACTTTGTAAAATCAGCATTGCAAAGGGCACAATTGGGCATGCAAAACATTGAATAAATGCAAAAGTTTTCATAAGCAGTCTGTGCTGTATGGATTTTATAATAAAAACTGTTGCATGTAAACTCCAAGGCATCACTGCTACTAAACTGAAAAACAGGGAGATAAATATTGTCATAAATGCAGACCATCCACTAGGAGTCATTAGGTTGTTCAGAACACAAGCAGTGGTGCAAAGATTGCTCAAGAAATCTGGAAACCCATAGATGGCAAATATGACTGTTTGGCAATTTGGCACAGAGTGCTACAAATAGGCATCACTTTCCAAACCGCCCTACTTGTCGAGTATTCGCCAAAATATGCAATTTCTAGAGATACGTACAAAATATTCTTTAACTTTAGACTAGTTACAAAGAGTTGAGCAAATAGCAGAATGAAACACTGGAATCCAGCTCGTTTATCCAGGCTACAGGACAGAGAGATCAGGGGTGGTCTGAATACATCTTACAGGCACACAAGTAGTAGCTTCAAAATAAAGGATTTTAAACATCTGACCAAAGGACAGAGGCTCCAAGTTGAAGATGAGTGTATTCAGATTCTCATTTTCTTTTTTATAGTTGACAAGAGGTGCGATGTGTGAAGGGTAAAGGAGCGATAATTTAAATCTATGGCTTGTGCCGTGCAGGGGGCCAGAATGCATGGCCCTTGCAACATGGCTTAGTTACTAGCTATTGTTCTAATCAGTGATATTAACCATGAACATCATATCCTCAGAGGTGTTTAGCCACTGATTTTAATGGAAATGAGAGCCTGAATGCATCCCACTTGACACAAAGTCCATTGTCAGAGTGCTCTCTGGGCATTTCGCAATGGGCGTTTCTCCAGCAGCAAATCCTTATGTGACACAGAGCACGAGCAAGGTCTTCCTCTTCAGTGGTAATATCTAGGAGCCACCTACTTTTGCACATTTCACTTTAATTATTAAGACTACTTATCTCTCTGATGATTCCCTAGAACTCTGCTCTAGGTAAAGGTTGCCAGATAATATGAAGAGCCGCTTAAAAATATCCTAGATATTTCCAAACCAGTGGAATTTAAATAGTTCTTTACAGATCTTTAAAAGTAGATTTCTGGTTTTTTTTTCATGCTATGTTAAAGTCTCCTTTTACAAAAAGTACAGTTCCCTGACATGCTAATTTGTAACATGTAACCATTTTAGACTTTTGACATTGTAGCTTTGATGAACACTTGTACATCAATTTTTCACTGAATGTCTTATTTTGACTTCGCAGTCTCTAAACTGTCTCCTGGGCAATGTGGTAGCATTTGTGCACAGAGATGAGGCTGGGTTGAAACTGATAGAGGAGTGCAATGACTTCATTCTCCCACATTTTGAAATGCCTGTACAGAGCATTTGATGTGTGAAAGGCATTTTTCAAGCTTTCTGGTGGTTAAACATTTCTACTGGAAGTGGACTACCTCCAACCCTTCCTGGGATTGATTATTAATTACTCTATGGGATAAAGTCTCAGTATTATTAATGGGAAACTGTGCAGATTAACTCTGGAAGATTCAGGAGGAAAAGAGAATTGCACTTCACATATTAGTTTTTAAGCAGATATGGAAAGCTGGGGAAGTTTTCTGTGCTGGAGTAAGTGAGAACAAGTAAATTACTGTGTGGGGAGTGATTGCTGATAATACCAGTTTTCTTCCCCTTCCACTAACTCTTGCTTCTTTGCCAACCAGATTTTTATTACAGAAGTCAGAGTTTCTCTGATGGATTGTCTTTGAATTGCTGTATTTGTTTAATCAAACCCTTGTGTTTAAATGGATTTATGTGCTCATTTAAGACACAACCCCTTTGATTACTTTCTGTTGCAGGGAGACACATACAAAAAATATAATTATGTGACCTCCTGTGTCAGGCTGTAGCTGGTACATGGGACATGATTGCAGGCAGAAACAGGCTCACCCTCTCTGCATTCATGTCTACTTCTTTATTAGAAGCAAAAGGGACAGATTTATCTGGATGCAGAATCTAAGCTAATAGCTTCAGTTTGGAGATGATTTGCAGCTGATTGAATTGCACAACAGTCAGAACTGGCCCGTGCCTCTCTGTAAGAGGCTGCACACACATATTCACCATGATTCTTGCATCAAGATTCTTGCCTTCTCCACAGCCTAAGAGCCTATGTTGTAGGATGCCCTGGCTTGATTAAAAAAAAACCCCAACAACCCACCCACATCAACTCAAATCTCTAAGTAGTGGGGAATTACTGTCTGTTTCCTAGTTTTATATTTTTTATATATGCAATGATACACAGAGCAGGATCCTGCTGGACTCAAAGTATGCAGCTGGGGAGCATGAATAAAATCCAATTCGAATGTGCAAACAGAAAACTTGCTTCCTCCGTGTGTGTTTCTCATTCTTGCTGAAACCTGTCATCCCCTTATTATCCTCTGGTAAATGAATTGCTTTTAATTGACATCATAGGCTATTACTTAATATATAGAACATTTTTTTTACGAGTATAATTATGGCAAGTCAGTTCATAATACCTGAGGTGTACAAGGAACGTAATGAGTAAACTGCCATTTTCCTAACTTCTCTTGAATCTGGTAATCAAGGTGTGATATTTTGTAAGTGCCATTGTAAATATCTATAGATAGCTCAAAAAAGAAGAAAAAACCTCTTTGAGGTAGAGTCACAGTAGTGAAATATGCAAAAGAACAAACCTCTAGCAAATTAGTATCGTTAGATAACTACTGATGTTTTGGTTAGTGTAAGTTCTCTACCATTTGCTCCAACACTGCATTAATTCTGTATTCTATTATAAGAGGGTGACAGATTATAAATCTATTATTAAACAGTTATAGCCTTAGACCTTTCACAGACATCTTTTGTGGACTCTGTTGTATTAATAGAATAATTACTACCTAGTTGCACTGACAGTTGGTTTGGCTAGCTCCACTAAAATTGAAAAAACTACTCAGAAAATAGGGCTGACTTGTCTATTCCCTGGTCCCACGGCAGAAAGACCTACACCAGTTCTGATTTACACAGGTTACTTTTCAAACCTCTTATCAAACCCCTTTATTTCTGTGTATGTCACAACCTCCTTAAGTGTTTCCTCATATGTGAATTAAATTTCCTTTGTTGCAATCAAAGTCAGAGTGGTATAGAAATAGCATGATTTGAAAATGGAAATTGTGTTTTGACAGACTCTCTCTAACAGAACAATTGCTTTTTCAGACTAACTGCCTACTTTTCTCTTTCATAAAAGAAAAATGAAAAAGAAAGTAAAGGCAAACAATGAATTGTGAATTATTTTGATCTGGAGAGACTCACAGCATTCTGTGAGAGTTTTAGGTCAGCCTTTTCCTGATCCTGTTTCTGGTATGGGACAGGCCCTTCTGACATGTGATATTCTTGTAATTGTGGGTAACTAATTGAACATCACACACTGTTTCTAGCCATTTTGACTCTGCAAACCCATTCATTTAATCATCCAGGGATATTAGAAGCAGTCTACAAACACAGGACCAAGAAAGACTACAACATAAATATATATCAAGTTCACTCCCCTGCAGCAGAAGGAAATCAAGAAGGAGAGTACATCAGGAAGTCACATATCAATGAATTTTTTTGTATCCAATCATAAAACATTTGACATTTCTCTGACTGAAGGGATTTGACTGCTATGACTGAAAACATGCCCACTGAAAAATCTACCATGGGAGAAAATCTACCAAAGAGCTCAAGGGATGGTCAGTGTGTTCGAACTGGCACACAGTCAGAAAAATAACAGTCCCAGAAAGCAATTTATGCTCAGGGCTGCCAAAAAACAGGTGGTAAAACAAACCATCCAACCCAGCAGACATCCTTCATCCATGCTGGAGAAGTCAGATGTGTCATCTGACATTTGATGTTACCTCTGTGTGTGTGTGGGCAAGCTGGGGTGATGGATGCACTTGACCCCCTTAACCAAACTGGCAATAATTTGGTAGAGGCTCCAGAGGAGGTAAAGGCCTGGGACACAGATAGGCCAAGAATTCCCTAAGAAAGTCCACAAAGGGGCAGAGTGGCTCAATGACCATTGATGCACATGAGCTTGGAATGTCAACAGTGTGAGTAACACATGGATGGTTTTACCAAGACTCATTTATGAAGGAACAAAGGAAACTGTGTACAGAAGGAATATCATGCACACCCTTTCCTTGGTACGCAATTTGGCCAAGAGCCAAATAATATCCCATGAATGTGACAGCCCGAGTGAGCCTTCTCTGAGCTCCCCCTGCTAGGCAGCAGGGCTGTATGGCCGTGATCTCCCCTTTGGCCATAAAACCTCTTAAGGTTGCTCCTTGAGGCAGGAGAGCTTCCTCCTAACAACAGATCTTTGGATGAGTCCAGTTTGAGTTCTTTGTGAATTGCAACTGGACTGCATGCCAGTGACTCTCCCCTTGAGCTGGGACACCTCTCAAGGTCTGAGATTCCTTACTTGAGACAGTGATTCTTCTTCACCCAAAGCGAAGAGAGCCCTTATTCACAACAGATCCTCAGTAAATTGCTGATACCTCGCTAAGTTAATACTAATGAAACTCATGTAGTTAATTCCTTTAGATATGTGCCACTGCCCAGCTCTGAGACTAAGATTGGACCGAGCCACACCTAATATCCCTGAGGAGTTCAGAAAGCAGGGAGGTCACCTCTGAACCTTGTAACTCAACAAGAGGGTCTCCTGTTCCCTTTTATGTCTTGGATCTCTGTGTATATCATCTTAAATTGATTTTAACTGGATTTTCCTGTGTATGTTTGATCCATGTGGTAAGTAAGAAGGGCCTGTAAGAATGGTTTTCATCCACGTTGCAGGAAGCAGAATAGTTTATGACACAGAGCACAGGATAAGAAAACGAAGGAATTAAGCCTCAAAGGATAGTTTGGAGCTATAGGGAAAGAGAGTATTCCTTAGGAATTACAAGGAGCTGGTGGATGCTGCTTGGTGATGCTCTGTCTGGAGACACACCATGCGTGAAGAGCTGTAAATAGATAAATGTGGCAAGGATGACCTATGACTTGGTGTGGCTGGAAAAAGAGTTAAAGAGGTGAAACGTGCAGGTGACATGTCAAACATCTTGAGGGAAGAAGGGTTGCACTTGGTGTACTTGACATATGTCAGTGCTAGGGTTTGCCTCTTTTCATGGCAAGACTAGGAGCAACAGGATTCCTTCATTAAAAGGGCCATGTGCTCATAGGACTCTGCTCTATGAAGTCTCCCAGATCACCCCTCTATGGATGATTTTCCAGTTTGTGTGTGGGGTGGTACCTTGGGGTGCCAGAAAACCTGTCATGGTTCCTCATTATGTTCTGGGTTGAGAAGCACCACGATTTTGTGCACTGGCAGCATGTATGGATGTGAGACTTGGGCATAAGGACACGAGGATGAGAAAAGAGAAGAAGCATAGTTAGAAGCATGCTGAGATTTCCAAATCAAGGGCCTGAGACTAATGTTGCACTGTATAGTTGTCTCTCATGTGTGCTGTGTTGGGTTTAAGTGGCAAAGTTTTAATCTCACAAGACATCAACAATTGCCTGTCCCCAGGTTGGACGGAGCCAATTCCAGATGGCTCTGAAACAGATCCATGGCTGGCAAAGGATGAGCCCATCAGTAACACTGATGACATCGCTGTGAAAACATATTTAAGGAAGGGCAAAGAATGCTGCGCAACAGCTGTGAGAGAGAGGAGTGGAAAAAATGTGAGAGAAACAGGTTTTTTCCCTCGTGAAGTGGTGTTGATTCAAGTTGCTCAAATCATGCTGTAGGACCTCTGAAGATTCCAGGATTAAGCAATATGTGATCACTGATTCTGAGAATATTACTGCTGCCTGAATCACGGCACTGTAAAAAGGAACTCTGAAGGAGCAACAGATGGTGTACAATTTATCTGTCCCTCGATGTTGTAAAAGATTAAATTGAGCCTATTAATTTCAGTTTGTGAATGGATTTGAATCTGTTGTGAGTTTATAGGAGGGTAAAGAGAAAATAAGTGTTGTTTCATCTTTTGCCTATTAAGCAGTATGGTGACAAAATATTTGTTCAAATGACAATGATTACTAAATGTGTCAGAGTAAATTATATCCTATCCTGTGTGAGCAATACTGCACTTAAGTTTTTTTTGTTTTCTTTTTTTTTTTCTTCCTATTATTCCCTGGAAAACCTTATTATACAGTGAAAAATCATTATTTCCTTATTTACAAAGGTTCATGTGGCTTTGGCACCAGAAGACATCCATTGTCCATTTTAAAACTATGTTTTGAGGCAAACAAATTAATGCCTCAAAAATCATAGGAGAGCATCAAACCCCATGAAGCACTTGAAAATCATAATTTATGTAGTAAGGTTAAAAAATAAGGTGTTTTAACTAAAAGCATAATCATGAAGATGAGATGCTTGCCCGCAGTTTTCATCGGTAACACCAGAATTAATTACCTCTGATTATGACTCAAGTAAGCAGAAGAAGAGAGGTTTTAATGTTACATTGTGATGGGTAAAAACTAGGTTAAACATTAGAATCAGGGTTTATGGAGTCCTGAACAATGCATTGATCTATTTGGGCAATTTATACTAACATCAGAATTAGGGATAAAGAAAAAATGGTGGCACTTCTGTCTGCCTCCGTTTCTATGAGATTCTGCCCCTTTTTCTTTCTTTCTTTTTTTTTTTTTCATTTTTACTTCAGGAAAGTTCCATAACTCTTTCTTGCAGGTTATGCAGATCAAAGCAACTATGATTTGATCTCATAGTTGAACTATGATCACTTGGTCAGATCCATAATTCAAAGTCAGAAATAATAAGAATAGCAACTGCTTGGAGCACAATTTTCAGTTTCAATGAGATATGACACAGTACTATTCCTTGGACTGGAACCTGTATGCTGAAGCAGAGGAACAGAGGCCTGATCTTAGTTTGAAAGAGCAAATGCATGTCTAGAAAAGAAATAAAAATAATATGAATAAATACAAACAGAAAGAAAAAAATTATTAGGCAAAAGAAAAATGGAAGAGAGGCCAACAACTCTGTCTTTTTTTTCTAGAAATAATAATGACTTTGTCTGGCAGGTCATCTGAATTAGCCCCTTGCTTGAAGCAGGGTCAATGTAAACCTGATTCCATATTGCAACCTGCAGTGCTCAGGGCTGTGTCCAGCAGAGTTTTAAATAGATCTGAGTGTGGAAACCTTACAGCTTCTCTGGCTGACCTGCAGCAGTGTTTGGCTGCACAAATTTAGACATATTTATAATGTGTGGGATCAAAAGTTCACGAAAGAGATGCAGCGGTGCTTAACTGTCTTGAGAACTAGTCTCAGACAGTGTTTCAGTCCTGTCCATGAGGTGATGAAATGCAGTATGGTAAGTAAATAATTGTGTTCCAGTGGTAAAGTGATAATTTTTTTTTGAGTTTATTGTCTTATGACTGTGAACTGAGTTGAGACCAAGTATATGAAGCAAAAGGAAGCACCAGAAAAATTTTAAATAAATGTTTTTCTAATCTACTTTAAAAACTCTTTTTTTGTTAGCTTGATTAACTGCAGAATGCTAATGACCAATGTTCTGGCACTTGATAGCTAGGAGTATAGATTTTGGTTTTAAACAATATGATTATTACCACTAAATCATAGTAAAGAATATAGATACATGAACTTCCTTCATACCATTATTTCCCCATTTAAATAGATGCTGACATTTTTTAGGCTCAATATTTCATTGTGAGTGGGTAAGGAAGAATGCTTAGGCACATACTCAAGCTTATTCCTTTAGGATGAGATATAATCCTTATTGTGAAACATTCTGAGATTTCCAATTAAAATTAATTTTTAATGTCACAAAAAAGCAACTGAAATGATTATTTTTATATATGTAACCCCGCAGAAAACTAATTCCCTAAAAGAAGAAACAATAGCAGAGTTCAGAAATTACAAATTGTATTTAACTTAGTAATGTATTAGCTTTGAAGTTAATTCCACTTAAATGCTAACATTTAAAAAAATTATAAATTGAGGGGAGAAAAATATTACAAGCTCCTTTATTGCTTTTAATCATACATCTAACTTAAAAGTGGTTTCAGATAAGGCATTAAAGCACAAATTGCAGTGCTAAGTGTTTTCTAGTGAAGACATAAACCTTTAGCTCATCAATGAGAGGCAGCAAGTGATCTGGCAGCAGCCACTGCCACTGAGTGATGCTGAGCTGCCAGTGGGATACAGCAGCGTGCAAACAGGGACTGAGACATCTCGTGCTCCCAGATGGGTGGTCATCCACCTGGCTACGCGGCTTTCTCCGGGTGTATGGGATTTACTCGCACAAAGTGGAACGGAGATGCTGACAGGAGAGGCTAAGACAAAATCCAACATAGGGTATAAAAAAGTCTAACCAGTTGCCAAATCGTTGTTCGTATGTGGCAGAGGGTCTCCTGTGTCCCACCTGAAAAATGCCGGGCTTTGTTGCCTCAGTTGAACCCTGAACTTTGCTGCTGGTCAGGTGAACTGCCAGCAGCTGCTCCACAGGTTGCTGGAGATCCCTGCTATAAGCAGTTGTCACTGCACTGAAGACTGGGTCAGGCAGCTGAACAGAACAGAACAGAACAGAACATTTCAGCTAGAAGAGGCCTACAGCAATCATCTCATCTGACCACTTCAGGGCTGATCAAAAGTTGAAGCACATTTTTAAAGGCATCCCCAAGTGTCTCTTAAACTCTGACAGGCACAGAGCATCAATCACGTCTCTAGAGTGTTTGACCAGGCTCCAGTGTTTGACCACCCTCTCATAAAGAAATGCTTCCTAACCTCCAGTCTAAGGCTTCCCTGGGGCACCTTTGAATCATTCCCACGTGTCCTATCACTAAATGCCCAGGAAAAGAGCTCAGTACCTCCCTCTCCACTTCTCCTCAGGAAGCTGCAGACAGCCGTGAGGTCTCCCCTGAGCCTCCTTTTCTCCAAACTAGACAAGCCAAAAGTGCCTAGCCACTCCTCACAGTTCCTACCTTCCAGCCCTTCCACCAGCCTTGCTGGCCTCCTCGGATGGATTCAACTACCTGAACATCCTTCTTAAATTGTGGGGCCCAGAACTGCACACAGTGCTTATCTAATTGTATTGGGTAGTGTCCCTGAAAACCTTACAATAATTTCTAAATTTTTAATTCCACAAATTGCTGATTAAGTGCTTCTGGGAATGAATGCAGTGATGTCAACTGCCTGGCCAGAAATGACAAACTAGACAAGATATTTGGATATTATTTAAAATTCACCTTTTTTGCTTATTGTTTCAAATGACAACCTTATCCACTCAGCCTGTCAGGCAAAAAAAAAAAAAGGAACAGACAGCAGACAGTTAGTTAATATGATAGCCCAAGTTTCTAGATACTGTTTTCCTTCCCTCAGGAATAAACCTGAACTTTAATACCATGGCTTTTATTGCAAGGTCTAGCTGGTTGTCATTTTCCAGCTGTTCCCAGCTTGAGGAGTCAGAAACTATCAATTGACTTGGAAGAATTTTTCTTTGAGGCATCTTACTCTGCTTCAAGTCTGAAATGTTCAATATTATCCTACCAGGCAGAGGTAGATGTAAGAGAGGGAAAAATCCATGTTTGTTAGAGAGTTGTGCCTTAATTTTTTGAAGAAGTTCCTGAAGAGTAATGATTAAACCTGAACAAGTAGCATGTATTTTAACTTAAAAACTACTAGTTTCCTTGGCACCTCTTTTGAGAATAGCCCTTAATATATCAGATTGCTCAAGTTTGGCTAGAGTCATTCTCAATCTCAAGCTGGGGAAGGGGAAAAGGTGAACCAGTTGCCTAAACAGAGATGTCTAATATTATTCGAGGTAATTGTGTAAGACATCCCTTCAGGTCTGCAGCTGCAATTCCAAAAGGAAGCAGGTCTTGTGTCATATCCATCATATCCACCAGCCCACCCATCAGATATTGTGTGTAGGTGTTGGGGTCCCAGACAACAGTGAGCACCCCTGTTTAGGCAGTTGATCCATGCACTAGGATGCTGAAGTCCACCCAATGAATCTGATGAGCTGTTTGAGCCCTCCCAACAAACGTACCCAGCTTCTGCCCGCTGAGCATCACTCTAGGGTACACTAGACCAGCCACTGGCTGCAGTGCAAGTGCAGACACATTGCCTGTACCTAGATAACAATCTTCCAAATGGCTGCCTGGAAATACCTGAATCTAGAGCCTTTAGGAGGTAAAGCCCCCCTATACTGAGGCTTATATATACAGAGTCTCCCTGACAGTTGCAATCGTTTTAGCTGGGATGCTTGTTCCTCATCTCTTGGATAGGCTTGCACATATCTTATTCCTGCTTTCACTGCTGGCTGTAAGAACACAGATAAGTAATTTTCCTTTTAGTTTCTTTTTTGTACTCGTCTATTTTATTTCTATGTAAGAGAAAATATAATTAAATTGTTTATTTAATTCTGAACAAAAATCATAGGACTTTCCATTAGTGTCTCTGTCTCCTCTTTGTTTTCTGTTTTCTTATTTTAAGTATTAGCTTTTAAGAACCCAGTTCAAAGCTTATCTATATTATAAAATATCTGATTTTATAGTTAGACTGAACTTATTTTACATCTAACAGAGGAGAGGCTGGTACCCATCAAAGCAGTTCTTACTGCAGGACATTTAAATTACCAATTAGACTGACTTAAACTGTCAGGTACAGATTGTATCTACAAAGGATACTCCCCCCAGATTTATATTCACATAGATTAAACAGCAAAACTTTGTAGTTTTGATTGGTGTTATTCAAATGAACAGTGCTTTATTCAATCAGACATCTTGTGGAATGGAGTATTGGTTTATGTCAAGTTTTCACAGTGTTCAGTACAGCAATGAAAGCAGTTTCTCTCTCTTTAAGAGACATAGTTACAGACTGCTCTTGTTAATATTGAATCAAACGTTCATCAAACACTTGTTTTCTCCTCATCAACACAAAATTAACACATCCATTCCATACAAAGGTTCTGTGATTTAAACAGAGAAATTTACATCACATTAGCACTTTCTGCACAATTTCTGCGAAAATTGCATCTGAGCTGATTTCACACACAGAAAATGAAATCTAGATCTATTATTTAAAAAAACCCAAAACCAACCCAACAGAAAAAAATCCCCTAGAGAGCTCTATTCTATGCTTCAGCTGTGACAGAAATATAAATCAGCATCCTCCATGGGATTCATTTTTGGGTGTATTCTCTTTAGCTAGAACGAGCAGAAAGATCTGTTTATCTTCTCTGTGAGTGTTATTCAGAGACAGCTGGAAATACTGTAGGGGATATACACGTGGGACATGAAACCAGAGTATGGATCTGGGCTTTTTATCCTACTAGCAACTTTAAATGAAACAAGTGTTAAGCATTGTGAAGCAGTATGGATCTGGGCTTTTTATGCTGCTACCAACTTTAAATGAAACAAGTGTTAAGCATAGTGAAGCAGTAGTTTACGAAGATGTCTTAGATTTTCTGGGAAACTGCTTTGCTTCTCATACATGTTGCAAGTGTCCAGCATTGCCATCAATAGCCACTGCAGAAGAAGAGTTGTTGAAAAAAGCCTAAGTGCAAGCATGCTGAACAGCAACAGAGATAAAGAAGAATCTGGTGGGGCTTGTTTGGGGGATATGCGTGTCCTGTTGTTTTTTTTTTAATTTCTTTTCTTCTAATTATTATAAAGGAATTGTAATCAGTTACTTGATCCAGTGGAATAGAAACATACAAATGCATGTCAGAATATGGGAGAACAAAACTTTACAGACTGACCGAGCTGCGTCTATGCCAGCAGCAGGACTGTCCGATGTTGCCACTGTGGTGATGTGGTGCCCATTCTGGTATTGCCAGCTTGTTCTTGAAGTGCTGGTGAAGGTGTTTGGCACTCCTGTTCTGGGCAAGCGTGGCTTAACAAGTCTTTAGCAACCAGCATATTCTGTGAAATGTGATCCTACAGGTAGTGTCAAATCCTATTTTCACCTGGATCTAGTCAAGCCTCCTGCATCGAAAGTAAATGGAAACATTCTATTTAGGTTGTGGTTTTTGTGTGTTTTTGTTTATTTTCCCCAAACACATCCCCATAACAGCGCAGCACTGAAGGCGTCAGCTGTGATGAGTTTTTGTCACTTCATTTAAATCAAATTTATGTAAAGTTGCCACTGAAATTATCTATGCTACTACATCACAGCATTTGGTCTGGAGGCTATTCACAGAATAAAACAAAAGCTCCTAGAAATGTGATGAGGCACCTTTTTCTGTGAAACAAAATGGCTGAATCTCACAGGACTTTGCTTCAGGAAAGACAATTTCCCTATGACATTATTTCATCAGCTCTAAATGATGCTTCCCACTTTTACCGTGATTAACTACAGAACAAATTTTAAAAGTTTATCTGTTCAAAGAAAGATCCTGTGATCTATCTGACATGTAATGAGACTGTTCAGATGCCAATGTTTCTTATCAGAACCATTTTAACTCTGTTTGGACAATCAGCAAAGCCAAGGACTTCCTTCTTCTGAGGAATTTACCTCAGCAATCTTTTCCAAACAGCTTCTTCCTTTTTTAATTATATGGCACGTTTCATAGAAGTACATAGCCAATTTTATTATTTCCTATGTTTTACTTGGTGCAGGTTTTGATTTCATGAACAGATGCAATAGGGAACCTGAAGTTCTCAAGAAAATCATATTTCATTTAAAAAAATATTATCTGTTGGAATATTGTAGTAGCCAATACATCTAAATCATAGAACAGAAACAATGTGGAAAGTAAGTTAATTTTTACTATTATGCCAAAGACTAAATCTGAGAGATACAGTTTCTTTTTGATTGTCTATTCATTTTTTCATTGCCTTGGCCCACTTCTTTCCCAGAGCTTTGGATGCTGATTGCCAGCATTGAATGAATCTACTCGGGATAATCAAGCTTAGCCTTTCTCCAATGAATTCATCATTCCAGCTCTCTGTTTAGCTCCAAACCTGACTATTTTTTTGCCCTTCATTTGCTCAAGGGTCCCCATGCCATTGTCTTCTCCTCTCTGCTTGTGAGAAGTGTAAGTTTTTATACCTATTTACTGCACCCAGTGCATAAATAAGCAAAGCAAGTTTTGCGTGACTGTAGCTCAGTGATACTTGGAACATAATTATTGCTGCAGATGTCCGTGAAGATTAAGACTGCTCAGCTCCTCTGCTGCAACCAATACTCTGTGGTATTACTGATTACACCATTTGCTTCTTGCATGTTGTTTCCTTGAGCCAGAAGACAGAGAAATAGCTGTAAATTAAAGGACTGAAGATAAGATAGAGAATCTCACCACTGAATTGTTTTTATTGTCTGTGGCAATTTATGTTCAACCTATGTTTTCTGAAGAAATTTATCTTATCTGGAGAAAACCCCAGTTTTAGCTCTAATTTCAGTAGAGACAGGACATCAAGGAAGATGACAAAAAAAGCCCATTATAGTAAGTCTCTGTTTTGTTACAAGGCTGCTCCGTGGTTGCTGTAAATGCACAGTCTCTGAATGAATACAGAAGCTGTCTATGTTAAAATGTAGTCATATATAGACATACTAGCACAGATATATGTAAAAACAGGGGAAACAGAGATATCAAAGAGAGAGAGTGAGAGGATAATATTGGAGAAATACCAAAGATTAGGACCAGGAAATTTTGGATCACTCTGCTCTGCAGCATGGCAGATTTAAAGCCTCAGTGCAGGAAAACTGTGGACAAATAGTCTGCAGAAGAAAGGTGGCCTGGAGAAAATTGTTGTGGTTCTTGTTTGTGAGGGAGCAGAATTTTGCACATCCTTACATGAGATGTCTGGCTGGGCTCTTCTGGTAGGAGTACTAAAGCACATTGACTTGAAACTCCTCTTATATTTTTAGGTGATACAGACATCACTCAGACTTGCTCTTCTGGGCTCATGTATCCAATCTGATAGCACCAAACTTCTACTATTCAGTTTTTTCCACCTCCGTCAAGCTCTCTCTCAAAATATTTATGTGTTTGGTGTAAGAAACTTTACATACATATCTAGAAATTAAGCCTCAGTGAAGAGGGCATGAATGAGGGGGCTGATGATTTTAGGCTAACTGTGACTTTGCTATGTGATGGGTTACCTGTAGGTATCAGAGATGGTTTAAAAAGTGTTTCATTAGCAACTCTAAATATAGAGCTCCTGCTAATGCAGCAACTGGATTAAAACCCATCTCAGAAGAACATTGGTAGTGTTTTTCTCTGTGGCTCCCTGGAATTGCCCTGGGCAGAAGCTCTTCTTTCACAGTGTCTAGAAACATGACACATTCTTGATTTCTGTCTCAGAGTTAAAGTAAGAAAGACAAATGTCTTTCTGTCTCAGGGCTTTTATGGATTATTCATGACTAAGAGTCACTTAATTCTGGTTTTGCTTGAAAGTTGGATGGACGCAAGATAATTGCAAAAATAATTGGAAAGGTTTAAGGCTTCACTTTATGAGATTTCCCTCTCAGGATGTATCAAAACAGCAGAAAAACAAATGATGGGCCGACAACTTGTGATTACAATGAACATTTACCTTTTCTTATCAGAAACTGTGTGATAGATGCAGCTCATAATGTAATCCACAAATTAGATTCAAAACTGTAAACTGAGGGAAAAAAGCTGTTCAAAACAAGCCGTTCAAATGGATAACGCCCAGTCTAATAGAATGCCAGATTTAAAACATGGTTATTAGGTACTCCCACAATGCAGATAATAGAAAACACAAAAATGTCATGGGAGATTAGATGAGTTTTAAATAAAATTTCAATTATGTTCAATCAGGTATTAACATTTGTGTGCTCTGTAGTGCACTTGGTACTTCACAAATATCAAAAAATGAAAATCTCACTTTCATCTGCCTAGTAGTTATAAGTATCATATTGAAGACTTCATTGGTGTACATAGGCTCAAATTTACACTTACAGAATAATGCAACCATGAGAGAAAAGTTAATCAAGAAAGCACTTTCACTGCTTAAAAACCCCCACTAAATCTTAGTCAGCACAGCTCTCAGATAGCCAATATTTGCTAATGTCAGTTTGAATCCCTTTTATCTTTTGACATAACAGCCAGCATACGCTAAAGCCAAGTCTACCTACCTCTCCATCCATGCAAGAATTATGTCTAGCTAATTGTAACTGTGTGGTGCTCTGTTCAGTGCTATAACTATCAATATTATCTTTCTCAATGTTATAATCTGTGACTCCACAATCTGATTGACAGTTTCATCAGTCTGATTGATCCACAGTCTGATTCTGACATCTGAGAGGAATAATTTGCATTATTTACATGAATATTGTTTTGCTGTTTTGTTTAAAGCAGTCATGAGTGGTAAAGGTGCAGCTATTTGCTAATGGAGGGATGCCACAGCTGTGAAGAACAGTGGAACAAAAGGACAGAATCACAGAATCAGTGTGATCAAATTTGGAAAGGACCTCTGGACGTCATCTGCTCCAACCTCCTCACTAAAGCAGGGTCACTTACATCTATTGCCCAGGACCATGGCCAAAGGGTTTTTGAAGATCTCCAAGAATGGAGACTCCACAGTCTCCCTGGGCAAACTGTGCCAGTGCTCAGTCACCCTCACAGTAGGAAAGTGTTCCCTGATCTTCAGAGGGAACCTCCTGTCTTTCAGTTTGTGCTCGTTGTCTCTTTTTGCATTCACCACCATCATTCCTGCATTTTTCTTGCATCTAAGCCACCTGAGTTGGAGATATGAATTGGCATATCTGGTTTGGTGGCCCATCCCAAGGCATCTGAATGCTATTCACTAAGAAATCATGTTCCACCATGGAATTTGTGTGCTAAACTGGGGAGCAATTTGATACTGTTGAACCAGGTTTCAGTAAAATGAAAATGATCACTTTTATCTCCTACTTCTAGGAAGACTTTTAGAAGGCTTAGAGCTACTGCAGAAACAAGAACAGCAAATAATTCCTGTTATGTTCGATATTTATTGCAAAATTCCAGTATAAGAGATGATTCAAGGAATATATCTCTTGCAAAAAAACCCCTGAGACGTTATTAGCTGACATGAAAGTTTAACCTTACAAGTAGAAGTCCTCTTTTTTTAAATGAACAAATGGGGTAATGGGACAAAACAACATATTATGCTATCAAAACACTGATTTATAATGCGCTGTGAATCATAGCAATTTTTCCCCTTCTTTTATGCAGAATTGCTCAGCTGAGTCCCCCGACTTCCCAACCAAAACACACCCCCATACCCAGAGTAATACATCATTACTGAATCCCTTTTCTGTAGTCTCACTAAAAGTGCATGCCTATACCCTTAAAATACAAGTGAATTTTCCTAACATCGTTCGCAACAATGTGTGCTCTACAACAGTAACCCTGCTAAAACAGGTAAAGGTATATGTGTTGAATAGCAATAGTAAAAAAATAATTTAAAAAAGGAAAAAAAAAGTGTGTTTATAGCTATATTTATTTCTTGAAAACAAATATTATAAAATGTGCAGGTGCAGACAACTAGTGAGGATTTGTGTCTTTAGAACAACAAATAACATATTCAACATTGTGCTTTGAAAGAAGAAACTTTGGAAACTAAAACCAGAGAATGAAATAAAATGATTATATGCTTCAGCTGTATGCAGGAGAATATTGCTGCTGACTACCAGTGCATGAGTTATATAGAGCAACCTTCAATGAAAACTCATTCCCTTTCTGTGTGTCTGGTAGTTGCTATCATGGGAAAGGAAAGGACAGAGGCCCGATATAACAGAACTGTAGAAAAGAAGATGCTCTGATTGGATTATTTGCTTTTTTTTCTGTGTGACACAATGATGATGCTGGGTAGCTGGGGGATGCAGAAGGAAATTGGTGTGCCAGCCACATATGGGTGTTTGATTCTTGGCCATGATGACAGTAATTCCATTTTATTTGGGCTGAGTGATGTTCTTTTTCTTCACAGCGTTGAGTTGGAAGGACAATTTCTTACTTGCATAGCAAGATATTTTAATCTGACACTAATAATCAAGGAACGATTACTCATGACCATGATTGCTGGTTTAATTCTTCCATTGTGATGCAGGCTGATAGCTCCATACAAATGTAGCCCTTTAATCCTGAATGGCTTGGAAAATGACCGGGATTTGAGATTCATCTCAGGGAGTCAGCAGTTTATTCCTTGATCAATGAGAAATTTTGCCATCCAAAATAAAGATGAGCTCTACATGAAAGTAAATGAATCACTTCTCTAACACTCTTCCAACCTTCTGGGGCTAAAGATTTTAGTTTTCTACAGCACTTGTGCGCTGGTAATTTTTGTACGTATTCCACATAAGACAGATTAATATATATAAAACACATTAGAATTTTGCAAAAATTGCTGTTGTTCCCTGGAATGAGAGATCTCCTAGCACAAGCACTCCATTTCCTTCAGTGATACAAGTTGTGTTAAATCAAAGCTCTTGACTTTAAAGATAAAAGCAGATATATATTTCCTAAGAATTTATTCAAAGTGTTTCAGTTTTCGTCTGTGGGATGTTACAGTTCATGGACATCTGCAACATGTGAAAATGCAGTTAATTAATACTATGTTCAACTGGCATCCTGTACAAATACTAGATGAATCTGTCCTTTATGAAGAATAATAGCACATTATTTAGACCTTAGGAGAGCTGTAGCTTTCACTGCAGGTATGAAATATAGAAACCTCTCTCAGTACCTTTACTCTCTTGTCATTGTTTTATTTGCTTATTGTGATTTCATATTAATATTATTTCTGTAGTTATTGCTATTTTTATTATAAATACATTGATTATTCTGCCTAGGGAATTTAAACCTGAATTATTGATCTTAAAATTTCCATGTTAATTATTGCTAGCACTGTCAAGGTGGAACCAGCTTAACAAATTGGTGATTCAGCTGCAATCACTTCCTGCAGGATGGGACACTCTTCTTGAGCTACAGGCCATGAAATGGAGTGAAACCTGGCTAAGCTTATTCTAGCTTTCAGTGACTAACACAGAAATACTGTGCTCCGAGATTTACTCTTTAAGGATCAGTGTGTTTGAATGAACATCATAGTTCCTTTTTTCCACAGCATTTGCCTTCTGTAACATATTTTCTTTGGTAACTAAAAGGGATTTTTGAAGGAGAGGGATATTTTTGGATGATACGTTTTAGTCAGAAGACTTTTAAAAAAGATTGTTTTGTCTGAGAAATACTTAATATCTTCCACACTTCTATGGAATTGAATATTGTTGCTAAAAAGAGGCATGGTAGTCTTCTAGTTGTTACACTTGCACGTTGACAATATGTATTTTGATGTAATAACTCTTTCAAAACCACTTATTTAAGGGTGGGATACTTGTCTGGGGAAATTTGCCTCTATCTGTTTAGAGAACTAGATTAAGTGCTTGGACTAGATCTCTGAAGTAACCCCTACTCCAGCTGATCCCAAAGATGTGTAGTTGAATTGATAGACATATTAATGTTTAGGGTTTTGAACCACTAAAGTTAATGAGTATCTAAGGTTAGATTCAAATTTAAAATAGGAATGAAAGCAGAAACATTATCAGTTTAATACAAAATTAGATTCTTTTAGTTCACTGATACAGAATGTTTCTATCTTAAGTTGGAAAGGTAACGAAGACATGAATACAATTTTAGGAAATACAACTTTCAATAATTGCCACCTACCATAAGTGGGTTAAAGTAACAACTACTGTGAAAAATGACTTGTATCCCGCTAGCATGGGATGAATTGTCTGCTCTCTTTATATGGACTCTATGAGTGGATCGTGTCTTTCTATAATTTGTTTCTAGTTTGAAACTATACTTTTTATGCTCCAGCATCTTCACTCACAGGCTTTTTGCTGTCGTCAGCAATGCAGTCCTTATTACTGGACCTGAACAAGAGGTGATGGTTGTTCCTGTATGTATTCTTTTGTGTATTGAGCTGAAGCTGCATTTCTGTTCCCCATGACTTTATAATTTAATTTCTGTGCAGTCATCCATATACTCTACCTCTTAATTATCAGGTCTCAAGACCTTATTATTTTCATTAACTTTCCATCTCTTTCACAAACAACAAGCACTGGTTCGTTTTTTTTTTTTGCATTGTTTCTAACTGTTTATGTCAATGCCAGTCACTGTGATCTTACAGTTGTTTAATTTTCTTTCAACAAACCAAAGACAAGCAAATATTCAAGACCTTTCTTTACTCTGCTCCTGCTCCTGCCTGAACACCTTCTCCTTTTCTATTTTGGCCCCAAGTTCCCTTGTTTACCTTTCTCCTTCCAACTGGAAATCTCAGCATCTTCTTTACATGCTGCTGTTGATTCAGAATATAGTAATCCATAAGGAAGAGTCATGCTGCCAAATGTTATCTAACACATACATACATACACTTGAATTATCTGAAAAGTTGAGGTTGGAGATTTCATTAAAGCAGCTGAGAAATTGGAGCTGAAAAGTTCTTAAAAAGTTGATTTCTAATCAGTTTGTTTGACTGAGTCATCTCTGGCAAACCAGGAATATCTGTGGCTTTTGAATACCCTTGCATGCTACACTGATGTCAAGAACAAGGTGTCTTTGATTCTGAGCTTGCCTCACCCTGGGGTCAATTTCAGACTTCAGCTGTTTTAGCTTAAATTTTAATCCTCAAAAAACCTTTACATTCATTTAAAATCTCACAACTTTCTCCCCACATTTAATTTAGTTTGTTTGCTTCAACAAAGTATATGCTTTTGGTCTCCTGCAGGTGAAAGTCATCTGTCTTGTGATGGATCCAGTGAACAGAGAATAAGGAATGACACCAACCTGGAATGGGCTGGAGGGGAAGTATAGTGCTGCAACAGAGAACAGTGTCTCTCAGCAGATTTGTGGCAAAGCTGGGAGCAGGATCCACTCCTGAAATTCCCAGTCTTGGGATGAAAATGATCCTGCTGAAGTTGCTGCTTGGAAATTTTCTACAGAAATTGCCTAGCATAAAATATTTTGAATCATTGAAAAATTTCCCAATTTTTTTATCAGAAATGCTGCCATGCAAAATTAGCTCAAAAGGATTTCTAATGCCAAAAAGAAGGAAATCTACAAAAAAAAAAATAGAAATTGTGAGAAATAGAAAAAGGGCAATATTTTTGTTAATGCATTTGAATAAGTGGAGAGTGTTTCTGAAAAAAATCAGAGGTTCAAGTGAAGACTGAAATGTATTTACTTAAAATGCAAACATATTAACCCCGGCATGCAGCAACAGGGCTGAGCGACATTGTAATGATTTTTCTATTAATTCTGAAATGGCAGTGGGCAAATAATAAACACTTGAGCTTGAAACAAAATTCAGAATAACTTTTGCCTGCTACATTCGCTTGTGAAGCACAACAATTAAGAGACTCATAGCATGCTTGCTGAAGAAATACAGCTTTTCACAGCAAGACACATATTTACTGGAAAAATAAAACAATTTCAAGATTATAAGTCTCCTTTCTTTCTTTCTTTCTTTCTCTCTTTCTTCCTTCTTTTCTTTTTCTTTCTTTTTCTTTCTTTTTCTTTCTTTTTCTTTCTTTTTCTTTCTTCTTTTTCCTTTCAAATGGAATCAGGTGGAGTGTAAACACTGGTTTATTTTATTTTTCTTTGCATTTAAATTAATGTACTATTTTCCTCTTTTTGTTCATTGGTTAAAATGTTAACTAAAACTCAGTTCATTCATAGTCCCTGAAGCCTTTCCACTTAAATGATTCACTGATTTACTGCAGACTCAGTATGTGTTTGCAGTTCCAAATTGATATTCAGTCCATTTGGCAGATTTCATAGAAAAGCCATTTAAAAATAATTTTTCTAGGTAGATAGAATGAGTTGATATATTCCATAGTTTATTGGTTTTGAGATACTGTTGGCATTCATAACACTGCTGACAAAATGGGGAAAACATAATAGCTGTTTTGTTTGGTGAATTTTTCACTCTTTACACTTTTTCATAAAAGAACACCTTGTCCTGTCAATTGTATAACTTCTAGCCTTTGTTTCTTGACAACAGTGTTAAAGATTTTATGTTATAGTTTCTTTTTAATGAATATGATCTGGTTATCACTTTGACATTTATGCCTGTTTTCCTATTACACCTCCTAGCACTCCCCTGAAAAATGGTGGAAGTTATTTTTTCCATGTATAAATGATCTCTTTTTAAGCTCTTTTTAGTGCGTATTTTCCACAGTTTTCTCTGTCAATTTCACAGCTTCTGTAACTTTTCAAACCCCAGTAATTCTGTCTGCTCCTCATCAAAGTCCATCTTGATGGACTCTCAAAATCATGGTATGGACAAAAAGGAGCAAACCTTATTTAAGAAGTTGAGATATTTTTGCTGGTTGAAATGTGTAATCAAAACAGAACAATTAGTTGTCATGAGTCGAATGATAGTCTTAATTAACTTAGAAAGGTCTCATTAGTAGTACAGTGCAAAAAGTTATTCCAAAAGGTCTGAGCATCAACACCTTTTCTTCAGCTTACGACAAAGGTGACCTTCCAATGTTGCTCTGATGATGCCTGAAATTCTGATTTTCTAGGAAGACCGGGAGGGGTGCTTCACAATGAGCTGACAGTGTGTTGGCATCTTCACAGCGTAGGTGTGATACTCATGCCTTGTTTGCCTTTTTCCTCACTATCTAATCCGCTTGTCTGATTTTGTTTGCTTTTTATTTCCTCAAGAGTGGCCCCTCACACGCTCTTTGTTCACTGCTTCCCAGTTAATGTCCTTTCTTCTACTCTCCTCGCTGCCTCTGAAACCAATTAGGTGTAACGAATTCACCAGGCTGCCCTCCCTCTGTGGCTGTGATGTGACCACAGTCTGAGCCCTCCTGCCACCAGGTGTGCCTGCACTCAGCCCCTGCACGTTGTGTATTGGAGTCATGGGCCCAGTCACGGAGTCTTATTGCTGTCAACTAAACCAAAACTAACAGAAATTTTAAGCAAGTTACTTATCTGATAGAAAATCGCTATTGCAGCTAAACAAACTAAAGGTTCTCAGGCCAAGAACAGCCCAAAGAAGTCCTGAGACCTTGAGGCATCAGGTAATTAAAGAGCATATGGACCCGTATTAGAAATGGTAAAGTTGGATTTGACAGGCTATAAAGTTAAGTCGGATGAGCAGTATGTGCTATATTCTGCTGTTTTAAGACAAATCTTTACAAACAGATGTTTTGGTAGAAAAAAAAAATTCCCAATTTCTCTTGTTCACATTTTCCTGTTTCATAAATCAATTAAAACAATGCAACTGAAGACCCTAAAGTATCAGTCTACTTTCTTTCTCCTCTTAGCAAAATATTTTTAAATTCTGTATTCATTTTTATGCACAGATAATTCTAAAATTCTAATACTTTTTCCATTCCTCTGAAAACATTTCTCAAATATTAATATTTTTTTTCCTACCATAACTTCATTTCTACTACCAGCTTGTTAAATTTTAAAAATAAAATAAAGCTTAGGCTTTTTTTCTTACATTTTTATGTCTGTGCAGAAGTCTGAAATGCAATGCTTTTTCATTGCATTTGAAGCAAACACGCATCCTGCTTTTTCAGTTAATACTAACGACACATCATGTTATCCTCTTTTCTCTCATTAAGATTGTTAGAAATTCATGCTATTGCAAGGATTAAAGGTGACCTTTAGGACTGACTCAAATGTTTTATTTTCTACAAAGAGCTTTCAGTTCCTCAGGCTGATTGTCCACCCTGAACACTCACAATAGAACATGCTAATGTTTATTCAGTGTTTGCTCAAGCAGTGGCAGCTAGCCTAGGAGATTCCTATGACTAATGCTATTATTAATAATAATTCAATATCTCAGGAAGGATTTGCTGCTCTATGAGAAAGTGATAGGAAAATTAACTTTTTAAATCAAACACAATGTGAATGGGTTGTGCTGGTATAGGAGACCCAAAGTATCGGGTGCTGCCACTGGAAAGTCTGAGGAGAAGACAGTGAGAAGGCATCCTTCTTGCTCTGAGTGGTATCTCCTAGGATGACAGAAACTGCTTTAATTTCCCCAAAATGGGAACATTCTGTTTCCCAAAAATGGGTAATGTACTTGTGTGCAGAACCTTTCCTTGTAACCATCAGATAACTGCAAAAAACTAGGTACCAGCTGCATTTCAAGAATCTCTTTAGTCCATTGAAGAAAAATAAAATCAAGAAAGTAAAAAGTTATGGAAAATTCTGCATGTGCTCAATCTCTTGGTAACTGAGATGATTTACAGGATTACTTGTTCTTGGTTTAACTATGCTTAGGGGGCTCTGAGTCTGTAGGAGGAGGAGCAGCAGAGGGGGACAGAACAAGGAGCGTTGCTGTTACTGCAGGGCAGCCTCTGGGAGGGGACCCCAAGGCTCTCCTGAGTCTCCAGCCAGCTCCAACAGCCCCATCACAGCCCCCACCTCCCAGCCCCTAAAATGTGTTGCAGCTCGATCCCCATTCTGGATTTATCATATAGTGTAAACAAAGATCATCCTCAGAGTCTTCCCTGAGTCCATCAGGCAGTGTCCACAGTAACAAATTAAATAGGTGTACAACTGATCTTGGCTCAAATGCTGACTGGCATTGAATGACCTGCAATCAGCTAATGCTACTAATTAATCTTCCTAACCCTCAAACTGGGGCGATTGACTGGCTGTTGTTTGTGACCCCTGACAAACCTTGCCTGGGAATGATTTGAGAGAGTGTGAATTCTCACTGTCCAAACTGTACCAGGCACTGTAAAAATGATTAAGACAGAGATGTCTCAGTTGTAGCATCTGAAGAGGTTTCTTGCCCTCCTTTACTTATGCATATAGAAGTAATTTTATACTTCATAATTTTATTACTTCTGTTTTATAGAAGTAATTTAAAGGCAGTTACTGCACTGGCACTCTTGTTTAATTCCTTTCCTACATTACTCTGCATTTGCTTGTCTGCTTCTGGTAAAGGTCCAGAGTCCATGAATCTGCGAGGTCTTTCAAATTTGAGTGTCAGGTTTCATGACCTCTCTCTGTTCTGAGCGCTGTAACTGTGCACTTGATTCTCCAGGTCCTGCCAGCTGAGCAGCAGCGTAGGTTTTTTGCATGTAAAATATCAGTCTCAAGGTAGCAGCACGCAGAAAGGTGCAATTCAGCTGACAACCTTCATATGGGTTTTCCTTGACAGGATTAATCTTGCACCTCACATATTTGTTCCATATAAATTGCACATTACTGACTTCTTGAGTGTCTTAGGAAAAGCCTACTTATGTTGTTAAAAGCATTTGTGTGGACAATCCTTTGTCTGTGCTAATTGCAATCAAGTAAGAAAGCTGATAGGAATTGACTTTCTCATTATCTGGGAGGTATTTAAGTTGCAGTATGGAATGGAATTCAGTTCTGCCTAAAAAATATAAATGTAAAAAGGTGAAATATTTTTTAATAATAACAGCTATACTCAGTATTCATCTGAGCTAAAAGTAAAGAGTCTTTGTTTTTCTTTCCCTTTCACAGCTTCCTTTTCAGTGAGAGTTTAATCTGTCCCTGCTACATGGACATCAACAGTTCTGCAACTCCATTCAATGGAACACAACATTTTAAAGTTTTTGTTAACTCCATGGATACAGAAATTGCATTCATGTGTAGGGTGAAAAGATGCTTAGATGATGAATGGGAGCTGAGTATTTTCTTGTCTGCCTTTAAAGCCATTCCCCACTACCATTACTGTTGTAATCTCCAATATAAGGGCAAGCACTGCGTACTTAGTCTCCATAATCTAATCCTATTTAGTGAGTAACATTTTTATAACTGTTTGGTAAATTTCAAGAGGAATGTTCTATATTGAAGTGTTGTGAAGTAAAGATGTAGATAAAAGACATCTACTTAGGCTTATGTCTGATTTTTCTTTAAAGTGAGACCAATCTGTTTTATTTTGTCCATGACAGGGTCCAATGATCAAAGTCACCATAGGACACAATAGTCGTATCCAAATGTCCAATTATATGAAATCTTGCTCTCAAGAGAGTTTGTCACTAGCTTTGAAAAGGTAGCAATATTTACTTGCTTTCTGATACACAAGACTTAAAAAGAGGTTAAGGCAGGATTTTGAAACTTGAACAATGACTCTTAAACTCAGAGATTTGCAATCACTTCTGGTGCAAAGTTGAGTCAAACTCACAAACTGTGCAATTTCACATTCTTATTTTGCCTCTACATGTCTCATTTTCTTGTGTTTAGCTAAACTACATAGGGCAGAAAAATATATCCAGCTATATATTTCAGGTTTTTTCCTGGTTCTCTATTAAGTGAAGAAGCTCTGAATTGCCTCAGTGGTTCTACTGTTTATCTGGCGTAACTTTATAATTTCTCCTTTTATATCTCTTCTGTAATCTAAACAATAAAACCCTTGTTTATTTTATAAAACAGAGAAATCCTGTCAGACTAATTTTCTCTGTTAGAAATGGGCTCAATATTAGAACTATTTATCTCTTTGAATATCTGACTTGATATTTCATAGTAATTTGAAAGGTCAGACACTCTCCTCATATTGCAAAATGCCATTCGGTAAAAAAGATCAAAATTATATACTGTCACATTTTTAGACAACACATGTATTGTGTCACTTCTTGAATCTGTACCAGGCAACCTCAGATTTCACAGTTTTAACAGAAAAATTAAGATAGGCAGGGAGATGGGTAGAGGAGAAAAATAAGCTATGTACAATACAGTAACAGGAAACTCATATAGGTGAAACCTAAACTATTTTAAAGATCAATAAACTCTTTTTGTTTTAGCCTTATGAAACTTGTTAATAAAGAACATGTCAAAGGTGACAGAACACTACAGCTAAAATTCTTAACAGCCTAATTTCCAAGGACACGCAGTGGGACAAATCCTTTAACTGAGCTAAGGAAGGCATTAAATAAAACAGTTAGCTAGTGGAAATGGAATTTGAGAATACATGTTCGAAAAACAATGCAAGAAAATACCTGGCTGGTGCTTGCAAATTCATGAATGCCTCAAGCTTTGTGCAGTTTCCAGGACATCTTCAGTTGTGTTACTGGACTTGTGGAACCTGTAGAGCATCCTCAGTAGGATTTCTTCAGACTGAGCTAACTGGTTTGGCACCTTTCTTTGCCTGATTCTTTCAGCCTGGCAGATAAGGTCACTTGTCTGAGGCCAGAGAGTCTCTGGATTATTTCTGCCTTCTCACTGATATTGTCCATGGGAAAAGATTGTCGCCCTGAATTTTGCAGTTCTTCGATGTTTTCATTTCTGCAACAAAGTTCTCACACACTTTCTGTGAACATAGCCATGATTTGCTAACCGTCCTTATCATTTGCATTTCATTCTCCCTAGGAGGAGATTTTTGATGGATCTTTCCTTTGACCAGTGTGATTGAGAGGTGGTAATTTCTCCCTCTAATCCATGGTGATTTCTAAGAACATATATAATAGAGAGGGGGCCAATTTGGCCCTCCCCTTTTCCTGCCTTCTCTCTGAGAGTGGAGTTCGTGGTTCTTTCGTGTCCAAAGTGTGACAAAATATATGCATCATCTGTGTGAGAACACGGCAGCTCAACTTGCTGATGCAGACTCTAGCTTGAGGGTTTAGTTTTGCAAGTGCTCCCCTGAACAATGAGGTGAGCACACCATGCAAGAAACTTTAGCAGAAACTGGGTTTTGACATTTCCTGTGGGCATGGCTTGATGGTACAGAGCACTGACAACCTAAATCCATAAGAGCCTCTTATACAGTACAAGGGGAACTTCAGGATCTGCCCTGCCTCGTGGCTGGGCACAACACTTCTGGCTGCTGCCTGTGTGCTGCCTTCATTGAACACTGCCCTTGATGTGAGAAAAGCCAGCACAGAGAACTGGTGTTTACCAGTCTCCCTTTGTAGACTTGAATCACTGTGGTCAAATGTGCTGGAAAAAGGCAGCAGAGTGATCAAATAGGTAGAAAAATGTTTTCTTGCTTGATGAAACCCCTACTGCTCAGTTGTCAGGCTGAAAAATTCTTTACTCTCTTCAGGAGAATATTTATTTGAATTTACAGCTGTTACTTCCTTTATGATGCTTCTCATCCTGTTCCCGCTGTTCTATACTCCTTTGTATTTTCTTCCTGATGTATTTAATTTCTACAGGATATTTAAGAAATTAATTAATTTGGAAATCTTTTTAAAATTATTCTATCATGTTATAACACTCTTGACTAAGAGAGACTATAATGTAGACACATTAGAATTTGAGGAAATTATTTCAGAAGAACTAGAAATTCTGCATCCTACAAAAGAATTTTTTCAATGAAAGGTAAAATACTTATTAATTCTGATACTTTCTTTTTCTTTTGCCATTCTCTTCCTGTATTGCCCTCTTACCTCTTTCATGGCTGTTATCATCAGTTCACCCACTTGCACTGCCACTGACTTAACCCCTAATAGGAAGCCCGTTTCTCTACCTTAATTAATTCACCTATGGAATAATATAGAAGATGCTTCTGCTTGCACATCTGGTCTTCTCTCACATAATGCTTCAGGTTATGGAGAAGCTGGCAGCATGGAATTAATAATGCGATCCTTTTCCTAGCACATCTGTCCTGTTACTTGTGAAGCAGATTTATTATTATGCTCGCTGTCAAGCAGCACCAGTGAAGTTCATCCTTCAGAGGATGCAAGTTCTGATCCTGTTGCTTTTTGTTTCATGCCAAAACATTGTATCACTGCAGTTTTGAATCACAAACGCCTTGCAGCTCTGTAGGCTGTGTGGACTACTAGAAATGACCATCCTGATTTGCATGCAGTGATGGCAAGGTGAGGGGGTCAGTTTCTTGCAGATACAGCTTGCTTTTAACAGCACAGCGTGCTTCCCTGTCACTCCTCCACTTCATAGGTCAAAAGCTGCATTAAGTGCACCACAACAAACCATTTGCAGCTAAATGGATTCATTCAGGTGTAGAGAGCAGAATTTGACTCAGTGCTCTTGTATGAATTCTCCTACTCTATGGAAAACAGACCCAGGCAGACATTAAGATTTACTGCCATTAATTTCAGAGCTCATTTTAAGACTTTGGCTCAGACATTACATTTATAAATGTCAAATCACAAAAATAAAAAGTATCAGCTTTTTCTTATGAATATTTTAAAGAAATTAAGTAATCACATTATTTTATGCTGTTCCTAATGCTAAATTAATTAAGTCTTAAAAGAATTAAATGAGCTTAAGTGGTCCCTCTGGAGGCTGAAAACCAGATTGTTTAAACATAGAAATATTCCTAAAAATACAGATGGCACGATATTTGAGGATTCACTTAGAGAAAGATTCACTTAGAGAGGGACATCTAAAGCTGGGTTAAACATGACATCCCTTTTCTCTCACTGAAGATGTCAGATGTTAAAAAACTTTTTTTAAAGTTGTTATGTGATTTTGCTACCGTTTTTTTTTGTGCAAGCACTACTGAGTTTTGCATGGTTGCTGGCTCAGTACACTGGTGAGCAAAGTAAACAGTTTCTATTTCCCCTAAGAAGGGAGCATGAAAGTGGACAGTTGCAAAAATACTGGTGGCCCAGCATGCAAACAAATGATGAGTGCCTAATTTTGCTCTCTTAGTTCCATGAACTACTCAAAAAACATTCCAGTTACACAAGTAGATTTCAAAATGCAGATTAAGTCAAACTAAATTGAAAGTTTGACTTCTCAAATAAATGAAAAGAGGGGATATGGAAACAATAGACAGTGTTCATAGAAAGCTTACTCAGGGCATTGTGTTGAAGAAGAAGTGGGTCTTAAGACACAATAAACTCTGATAAGAACAGAAATATTGCCGGTAAACTATATGAGAAAAAGATTTATAGTGCATGTGTGCAAAACTATATGTCAAAAAAAAGGAATATTTGAAGTAGCTTAACATAATGCTTTGGTTTTCATCTAAGGAGGAACATACCTGAACGAAAAACATTAATATGGTAATAAGGACATCAGCTCTGTTCCCAGTTCTGCATGTCCACCAAGAAGCAACAATAACTAGATTCCACTCTCAAGTTAGTGCTAAACCTGAACTTAAACCAGGGGAACTTTTTCTGATATGAAAATAGAATATACAGTCATTGAAAAGTGTGTTTGTAATGTAGCACTGTTTTGCCTTGCAGTTCTTGCCAGCATTTCCAATTAAAGCAGTGTTTTACTGTTATTTTTCCTCTTTTAGAGTGTTAAGGGTTGGAAGGCACCTTAAAGATCATCTAGACCCAACCCCCACACCATGGGCAGGGACACCTCCCAACAGACCAGGTTGCTCAAGGCATTATCCAACCTTACCTTGAACACTGCCAGGGCCGGAGCATCCACAACTTCTCTGGTCAACCTGTTCCAGTGCCTCACCACTCTCACAGAAAAGAATTTCTTTCTAATATCTAACCTAAATTTCCTCTCTTTTAGTTTGAAGCCATTACTCCTTGTCCTATCACTACAGTTCCTGACAAAGAGTCCCTCTCTGGCTTCCCTGTAGTCTCCTTCAGATACTGGAAGGTTGCTGGGAGGTCTCCATGTGACCTATTCTTCTCCAGGCTGAACAGCTCCAACTTTTTCAGCCTGTCTTTGTAGGGCAGGTGCTCCAGTCCTCTTATCAACTTTGTGGCCCTCCTTCTGACTCGCTCCAACAGTTCCAGGTCCTCCTTATTTTGGGGACCCCAGAGCTGGATGCAGCACTCCCGGTGAGGTCTCACCAGAGCAGAGTGAAGGGGGTTACGTCCTGTGACCTTCTGTCCACGCTCTTGTTGATGCAGCCCAGTATTTCACTGGCTTTCTGGGCTCTGAGCCAGCTCATGGTGAATTTTTCATCAACCATCATATCAAAGTCTTCCTCCACAGTGCTGCTCTCAGCCACTTCCCCACCCAAGCTGTAGGCGTGTAGGGACTGCCACAACCCAGGTGCAGGACCTTGCACTTTGCTGTGTTGAACCTCGTAAAGTTTGCCCAGTTCCCCCTCTCAAGTGTGGCAAAGTCCCTGTGAATGGCATCCCTTACCTCCAGTGTGCCAATTTACCACACAGTTTTTCCTGGGTTTTTTTCTATATTTTTTTCCAATCACAGTGAGCCAACCCTACCCCAAAGCATTTTGGCCTTGCTTTTGAAAGTAAGAAGAAAATCCTCCCTCCTCTGATCTCCAAAATTAGATTTTCCTCATTCTTCAAGTGCATAATAAGGAATGTTTATGCAAAGCAAATATTCAATGTTCAAGAACAAGGTGATTCGGTTCTTTTCATAATTGGTAGTTTATTGCCCATTTGCATTCAAAACTGTTCCCACTGAACTCCTGAGGAAAGGAGACACAGTGCTTTTATATTGCATGCTTTTCTTAGCTGTCAAGCCTAACTAAAGAATCCTTTACTTCTATTTAAAAAAGACCTTTGCAATACCTTCAGCTACGAGGAACAGGCTTTTACAGGTTAATGCTTGAACTGGTGCTGTATCAATATTACTGTCTGATTCAGAGAGAGTGCAAGAGCCTCCTGGGCTTTACATTCATCCTTCCCATCTGGGAATCCCATTGTCAAAGTATTATCTGGAGCTAAACCTTTTTTTGGGCAGTAGCCTACACCTCACTGTGCATCTTCCTCCAGTCTTCACTTTTCAGATTCGTTAGGCTGTATTTCAAGAGCAGGGGCAGAGCAATTTCTTCGCTTCTGCTTTCAAGAATTGCATGTGCATCAGCCTACTAAAAAAATGTTGTTCTAGTTCTGTTTATAGATTAAGCACACTTGAGTCTTCAGAAAAATTCGCTGTCAATGGTACTGAAGAGGAAGAGAAACAACCATCAGCAACTCGTATAGTTATTCTGTTGAATATATTAATGTCTACAGACTGTCAGATACAGACTACTTTTGCCACAACAGCTAATCTGTGTTGCTAGGTAATTTGGCCTTGGATATTTCCCAAGTATAATAGATGTAAAGGTTAAGAAAAAAAAAATCTATGCTGTTCACAAATGTAATTTTTCTTTATGAAACTCAAAATGAAAACTGCTGAAACCTGGAACTCAAGTCTTGCAATTTAATGTATTCCGTGTGTCTAGCAGAAGTCCATAGATCTCTAGATACAAAAAGAATTTAAGATTAAAACTAAGAAATTACTACACCCAAAGGGTGCTTTCCCTTCCAGCTGCTCATCTCTGCACTTGAAATATCTTGGCATTATGTTACTTTTTATGAATTAATCTTCACCAACTCATAATATGTTCATGAATTCGAATTAGCTGCTGCATGGACAGAGCTTGTTGTTTTGCAAAATACACTTTTTTTGGCATCTTTGTTAGATGTAGCTGTGTGGCAAGAGGAATTATCCAAGCTGCAGTTTACTTGGGAGAAAACATGTGGACAGGTTTTAATTACAGATCATGTGGAAACCACATTATTAAATAGAAAATTCTTGTTAAGAGCCTTTGTTACAGACAGAATTAAACCAAGGTGAATTTAACTACCAAAGTGGAATTTATGCTTGCTGTATAAAGTCAAAATCTTGGGTAGCTAAAATACATTTTTCAGATTCTATGAGTTTTAATGGAGAGAGAATTGCTTTCTCAGATGTGTTATATAAATAAATCAAACACTTCAGAAACCAGGACCTGTGTTTTCATCCATGATTAAAAGAAGACAAAGTTGGTTCCATGTAGTTATGATTACTTCATAAGATATTGATTTCTATCAATATTATCCACCAGTCCCGGCTCTTCTTTAAAACCTTGCCTCTTTACACCTTTGTGTGGGTCTCTGTAAGGCTGGTATTCCTTATTCCTTTCTACAGAAATGTCTATTTGCCTTGTTTATGTGAGCCAAAAATTCAGCTTATATTGACCATCTCCAGATATAACTAGACCATCATTTGGTGAGGATGTGGAGAAGCAGCAGGGTAGAGGATTCTGTGAATCTGATCTCCATTGTGTAGATGTTTATTAGAAAACCTTTTTTTGTGACTGCAGTTCTTTTGGATATGGTCTTCATTTAATTTTTACAGAATCCCTATTCTGTTGAATGTTTTAGTTTAGTTGGTTGAGCACTCTTGGGTCTAACTTCTGGCCTCAGTACCTCAAGTACTGAAAAGTACCTCAAAAACTGAAAAATCCGCAGCAATTATGAAAGACATTTTCCTGATCAAAGCATGATCTTTCTGCCTCTGGCTATTGCAGACCCACGTGTTCACCTTTTCTTTATGGACTCATTAGTTCCACCTTGCTGCTATGGATCACAAGAACACTAGGACAGCAGCCATTTGTTACTCTCTCCAGAAACAACTCATGAAAGAGAATTTATATGTTAACATACATCATAACAGAGGATTTTACTTGATGTTAGAAATCTTATAGTCCTATAATTTACTCAAGAACCAAACTCAGCTTCAGGAATAAAGTGAGGATGAAAGGACCCTGCAAAGCCTCAGCTCTTTGGAAAGAAGACAGACTGCACAAGCATTTCAGAATATTAGTTTAAATAACTTTGCCCAAAGAGCAAAACTGGCAATGCTACAGATGACACAGATGAAACTGGAGACTGTACACAGGATCAGATGCAAACCTGTGGTCTCTTCTTTATTGACGGAGTTCAGTTAGCATTCACCTGAAAGGGCCAGAATAAGGATCTCATCAGAGTTGGTGAAAAAGAGAAAGAAACTAATGCATCTTGCTGCTAAATCTTACAGTGGGCAGAACTTATGTAGTTTAGTGAGATGATATTTTGAACTGAAGAGAAAAGGTCAAAAGACTGTCATCCTACAGTGATGAATAAGTATTTGTGCGAAGCAGAAGGACTATGTAAATTGCTTGGAAATACAGCAGTGTGCATGCTTGGTGAGAAGGCAGAAATAAGGCCAAAAAGGTGCATTGAAATAAATATAAAGGCACACTTCTACACTCTGAAGCAAGCCTTGGTCTTTGTGGTCTCAATCTACTCTGAATATCATAGAGGTGAATTGAAAGCTAATTAATCTAATTAGTCAGCCCTGCTCCAGCATCTGAAGTCTCCTCTCTAACTGTAGTAGTGGGAGAAAAACAGAATGAAGAACCCTCAAATGTCAGTGCTGTTGTCCGTGGAAGGCCAAAGAATTATTGGGGTGGACTTTTTCAAAAGAGAGTTTGAAATGCATTGCAATAGCTCTCTTAACCATCACTGATCATTTTGATCTTTCTAAGAAAATTTACATTCCACACATGCAATAATGAAAATTGAACTGCATTGTTGATTGTAACAACAAGAACATGATTTATACCTTGACAGTAAAATAGTTAAATAAACTTCCTTTAAAAATTTCAAAAGTAGCCTTAGGCTGGGTTTAACAAAGTAGTTAAGGAGAGAAGGCCAGCACATCCCTGCAACACGAACTGTGTGGAACGCCTGCCAATACTGGGTTGTTTGGTGGAAGGATGCAAGGACTGACTGTACTATGTCATGTCAGAAGAGATCAACATTGATTTAAGCTGTTCAGGACAAATTTCAATTATTGCTAATGGAATGTGGAGTTCTTTCATTGTTCTCAGTCTCTGTGTACCTTTCCTTCATTACTTCCATATAAAAATTACAAATGAGAATTTGAACATTTTCAAGTATAAAGACCTCAGTGAAAGTCATCAGTTTGTCAAGATTTTCTGAATCATGGACAGGAAGCATGTTTTTATAAAAGACTGACTTTTCTTTTGAAATTTTGTCCTTTTCTCTACTTCGTCAGTGTTTATTCTGTCTTGCAATCACTGCCTTCTGCTATGGGCTGTCAGGATACTGCACTTGTGTGCGCAAAAGCCCTTGCTTCTGAAGAGAAGCTGGGCTGTGTTTCACTTTGCTGAGAAGTGAGAAATTTAATTGCTACAGGAGATGTGTTGACAAAGACCATCCTGGTGTGAAAGTGAACAATTCTGCACTTACTCCCCTTGTGTGTTTTCCGGGTCAAGACTGCTGAATCTGAGTCTGGAGTAAACGGATGTTGCTCTTTCTAGTTTTGTTGCTACAGCCTCTCTCGTGTGCCCTTTCCCTCTTGTTCCTCCACACCTTTCGTAAATATTAGCCTAAGTCTTAATTTTCATATACACTTTCTTTTATATGTTACTGCCATCCTTTCTCTGCAGCTATGTAGGCTGATTTCATTGAAAGAACAATCAACTAGACAGTTTTCACATTGTATTATAGATGTTTTTTACCAGTAAGTATCTCTCAGTGTGACAGGAACATAGAATTGCTGAATGTAAACCAAGAAAACACATGTTTTGAAATTGGACTCTGATAGCCAGTTACCAATTAAATTTAAAAAACGTTTATTCTTGAAATTCAGCAATGTGAAAACACATTGGACTCACAGAAATACACAGACCCAGGTCTAGTTCAAGCTTGCCTTTGAAGTGTGCGAATAAGAACTTGCAAAAGAGAATAATCACAGCGCAATATGACACATCAATTACCTCCCATCACAGCTCTGGCAAACAGCTGGCATGGTGCTGTTTTTTATGTGTGAACAGTGTAGTTGGGATCCCATGGAGCAGAGACGTAAATTATCCCTGTCCCTGAGAGCTTATAGTGAAACAAAACAAAATTAGAGAACCATATGTAAACTCATTTATAATATGAGAGTTATTTAAAATGTCATTGTGAGGGAGGGAACAAGGAAAACCACTCATGCTAGATTCACACTGAATTCTAAAAATTTGCTTTTTAAAAAATTTACTTTGGAAGATACCACGCTGTGTGCCTGTCTCTTTCGGAAGCCCTACTGAGATATAATTGAAGCAGTGATAAGTCATAGTCACCTAGTCTCTTGCTGCTTGGGAAAATCTGCACACACATTAGCAACAGAAAATTATTCTTTGAGAGCCACTCCTTACTTTTGAATGTGCAGTGTGTAATGAAAGACCTGCCAACAGAAACCTCCTCTCCTTCGGCAAAATGAAAAATAAAGTTAATTGATGAGGGCACACAGTCACCAACTTAGCATCTTTTACGGCATAACATTGTGTGGATAATAAGTGTCTATCAAGAGAGATATTTTTTCAGAAACAACACAGATTGGGTGTTAAATACAGGCTAATAAATATCATTAAGTAGTCATGGATTTCATTAAAATATATTTGAATGAATAAGATACTTGTAATTTTCCTACCTGAAGGGCTTGATTCCAACTCTAAAATGTAATTCAGTCCCAGAGAAAGACAGGTATTATTTTCTCTTGAGAAAGTGAAAAAATCTTGAAATTTGATAGCACATAATATAAAAAGCTGCCTTAATAGAAGTTTCTAAAGGGGTATTTTGAATTAGTATTGCCCTGATATGGTCATTCTTTGGATACAGCATCTCTTGTCCAGTCCCAGCCAGTAAGGTACACGGTAATCTTTGGTGAAGCCTGCATAACTCCTGCTTTAAGAAGCTGTGGTCAGGCCAGGGATGATTTGCTGTCTGTTAGGCAGACTCAGGTCTACTCAGGTCTACATTTTCAGTCTATGTGGAACAAATATCTTCTCTAAATGTTTAGACTGCATTTAAAAAAAAAAAAATTAGTGAAGTTAGGATCAAGACTAAAGACTCCAGGGGGAGGCAAGAGCTGGTAAAAGCCGACAGAAAAATCACACATGACTAATCAGTGACTGAAAGTGTGGTGCTAAAATTGAATCCCTAGATTACTTTCTTTCTAGTCTAAGTCTTCATGCACTTCTGTAAAAAAAATCATGTCCATCTCCCCCATGTCAATTTATGATATCCTACAAATCTTCAGAAGTTCTGTTGAAAGAAATCCTAGCTAGGGTGGTATACTTACTAGCAAATGTATTACACATCTTTAAGCATTAATGCTTAATTAAAAAGAAAAGAAAAAGATGATAATAATTCTATTCAATTTTCCATTGAGTTAAAATAAGGGTGTGTTATTATTGCTAAGGAGATTTACTTGACATTGAGTGCTTGAGGTTTTATGATAAGGAGATTTTCATATCAACTAAAAACTTCTTAGTTTTATGGATTTTAAATTCTTACATATTCTTATGTATATGTGTGCATATTCATATATATACACCATTGCTGAAACAGACTTTAAAAATTACCTTTTTTATAAGATTTTCTAGAAAACTCTCTTTTGGAATTTTTTTTTTTGAGATTTTGATACATTTGCTAAAAGGAAACTGCTAAGGAAATAATTGAGACACTACAGTGCCAGATTGAGGGATTTGCAACAGCTGCTGGATTTTCATATCCAGAAAGGTTTGGTTTATTTTGTGAAAGCTCTATGAAACACCTGTTTCAGTCTTTTCAGAAAATCAAATTGTGCCCATATGAATTGTGTCGTCTCCCACCACAAAGAAATCAGCCAGTGGGTTTCCCTGCATGCTGTAATTTCTGAATTGCTTACTTGGAATAGCCCAATGAGAATGCTTTTAATCAGAATTCTCTACAAGTATACTGTAAGAGGAGATAAGATGGAAAACGTATTGAAAAAAACAGCTTATGCTTAAAATAGTTAACGGACATTAACTTTTTTTTCAGCTATAAATAATCATACCTATAAAATGAATGGAAGTAAAAAAATGGTCCTTCAGACTTAACAGGAGGAGCAATTAAGCTTCTTGATTTCATAACAGCAATGGGAAAGATGCAGGAAAGAAAAGGCCTGAGGCATTTGGTGATATGACAAATAAGACCTAAATAATGCAGTGTTTTCTCAGCTGTAAATGCAGGTGTTTGCAGAAGCAGTGCAGTTGTTCATCCTTTTGGATGTACAATTCCCTTCAGTGACATATCTGAATAAATATTCTTTTACCAGGTGTTTATCTCTAATGGGCCCAGGGCTTTCCATACATCTCCACATTCCACACCCCCTCACAGCCCCTGCCCAATATGCAAGGATTTAAGAATAGAATAAACCCCATTTTATCAGTTGTCTACAGCCTAATACAGAAAATCCTCCAAGAGCAAGAAGATTTTGTTTAAATTTCACTCATCATCACTGTGGCTCTCTCTCTATCGCTTTGTTCAGAATACGTGACCATGCTATAAAAAATAAGACTCACTTGTCTACAGATGTGAATGAGATTTTAGTGCATACACTGGGGAAAATTTGATAATATTCATGGAAGTATCACTGGGGAAGCATTTATTCCTGTCTGCACTCGTATTTTCAAGCACTATTCTCTTTTTCCTCTCTGATAGAGACATACAGTATTGCTTACTGGCTACATTCCTAGTTCTTACTTTCAATTATCACCTGCTATTAAGGAAAAAATTAAAAAGAAAAAATCCTAAACCAAACTAACCCCACAAGAGACTGAGGAAGCATTGTGTGGTCACAGTTGTAAAGAAAACCTTGAAAATTGGACTAAGGGTAGCTGGATGTTACTGTTCTTTTGGCAGTGCTGCCTGATGTCTGAAAATAACTGGTTTGAGTGATATAAATTGACCTATGCAGTTTGTTGTGTGCCAGCTTTGGCACTAGCAATGTTGAATTCAGCATCATTCATGAACAACTGTTCCTGTTTTCTGAGTTACTGCAACATGTAGGAAAACAGGAGCAGCATTTTATTTTGATTAAATTTTTTTAGGTTAGTTCCTCCAGCACCTTGGCTTGCAGGATTGTGAGAGTCCCTCTTCCCCAGTTTAAGGAATTCAGGTGAAAAGAGGCAGATGATGCACCAGGGCTGCAAAACCTGGAGGCTGTACATATGAACATTCTCATGGTGGTGTTTCAGAGATGATGTAGGACTTCAGAACCACTAAGAGAGAAACAGCTGAATTAATTCCTCACATAAATATTTCAACCTTGCTGAAAGTTTTACAGGTGGTTGAGTCTTTGAGGTGCAATTAGAGGAGCACACAAAACTTTGTTAGCACATTTTCAGGGAAAGAGAACATAATTGAAACACACTGTTCCAAAACAAGAACAGTTTTCAGGTCAATTGTTTTGGAGTAAACTCTTTTCCAGGACTGAAAAGGAGTTTTGTACTCTATGGCACAGGAGCTGCGTGACTTTAGGACATTTGGATTGTCTTTTTTACCCATCATAATGGTAGAATAACAGAACAAATGGGGTTGAAAAGTTGTAGGCACCTGCCATGGGGACTATGTGTCCCCAGGAAGCAGAGGTACTTGCTAGCAGCTCCCCACCATTACAGCAGACACCTTTGGAAACATGCTCACTGTCATCATTTCCTAATAGGTTGCTCTGGATCCTGAAAGCTGAATATATCATCTTCAAGGAAACTTTACTTCTGTACAGGTGCACTATTCTTCATCTTTTTTTTGAGAGAGCCTTTAACTTGCTCTTTCTAAAAATGTTGCTCCATACATCTTCTGGATTCTGTGAAGGCATGTCCAAGAAGTTTTAGCTTGCAGTGGGGTTACATTTTGTAAGTAATGTGTTCTCCTTAACAGTTTAGCATGAATACCATTTGTTTGGATGGCAAGAAGAAATGTCCTAAAGGTGGGACAAAGATGGGATAAACTTCTAGAAAATGGCAAAGTCATCTGCAAGCCACTTGAAAAGGCTGTCCTGCTCTAAGGTCTTCTATTGCATCAGATTTCTCACACAGGGACTTGAGCACTTAGCTCAGAAGATTCAAACTCTATTCAAAACATTTTCTTTGCATCTAGCAATCTGTGAGTGCTCAACCGGTGCAAGGAAAGTAGTTGGATTAGGCAGCAGAAACTGAGAGAGAAATTGAATTTTTGGAGTGTAATCTATTTCCTCCATCCCCATCCCCAACAGTGAGCTGAAAGGCCTTTTCAGCCCTTTTCAGAAACATTGCAGTTACACCTTACATCCACATGTCTTTTGCAGTGTCAGGTGCATCCAGCAAGGCACATTTAAGGCAATTTAGGGAATGTTGTAATCCAGCATTTCAAGAAGATGGTGTTCCATCTGCCTGCTATCTCTACCACTTGTCTGGCTTCTTTCCTTGTTCTGGCACAGTTGAAGTACTAGAATTTCCCTTGAAAAAAAGTCTGGGTCAGTTTTAATCTAGACCTTTCACTGCATATAGAGACCTACATCTGGTATGGCACAAGTGAAATGGGATGGATGAGAAGGGTAAGGGGTGCGTGTAAGAATGGGGTCTAGGTGTTAGAGGCTGACTGAGCAGCTTAAATGAAGGTTTTCTAGTTCAGTCGGATTTCAGTTTTTTCAGTGGGGTCCAACATCTACAAATGCCACTTATGGGAGCTTCCATATCTCAACCACTTGGAAACTCATGTGCTAATACTCTCAATTTTTTTAGTGATGTAACATTTTTGTCCTTGACACCTTCCAGGGGCCACTATCCTCTTTATTGTCCATACCCTACAACAGGGCTTCAACCAATGACCCTTACTGCAGATGTGAATATGCAGAAAGTTCTAGACTACTATGTACTGTGCTTCTTGGAGTGAAATCTTATACGCATCTTTTGTTTCTTCATATTTGCTTTCTAACTAAGGGTCTTATTTGCTTATACAGTTTCATCGCTTCTTTTACTCCTGTCTGTTTCATGAGTTTGGTGTGCTAGTGGCATTTCCTATAATAAGTTTCTTCTTATCTAAATAGTTTAAATCTCCTATGGGGCTCTTCTTTCCCTTTATGTATTTTTCTTTTTCTTTCTTTTTTAAAAATTATATTTCAACCTGCTGCTACTTCCCATACTTTCTTTTTGAATTTCTTTCCTTTTGTCTCTCTTGATCTTCTCTCATTGTCTGGTCTCTTTACAGACTTCTATTCTTCTCTACATTTACATGCAGAACAGAAATGTTCTGTAGTGTTCACAGCTGCATGATAAGCTCTGATTTTAATATTCTTGTCCTGGGTACAAAGACTTGCTTACACAAGGGAATGACTCATTCTCCACTGCATTCTAATCTAGCAAGTTTAAATCACACCGATGTCTTAGCTTGAGATCAACTTCTTGCAAAGGAGACAGAATTGGCTCCCTAGCAGCTTTTCAAAATTACTTTCTAAGATACTGCACTTTCTACTTGAGATCAGATAGAATCTTCACAGAAAGGTGGTGTATCTAGTCTTGTACTGTAATTGATGCCGAAATCTCTGAAGTTAAAGTATGCTTATCACGCTGACTTGAAAACTGCAAGCATTAATTAAACAAGCTATATGGGTTGCAGAGCTACCAGACATTGAGTGGAGCACAGCTTATTCCCTAACTTCTTTGTTCCCTACCACTCCTTCCTCCCGCCCCCAATTGTATTTCTACATATTGATAAGATGCCCCTGATACTTCTCTTCTGCAAGCTAAGCAGCTCTAGCTCTCTCAGCTTCTCCTCAAATGAGGCATTCTCCGAGGTCTTACCTCACTCATCCTTGGGGCCCTTCATTGGACTCTCCAGTGAGCTGGACTTTTCCCAAGTCTCTTTTGTTTTAGGGAGCCCACAACTAGCTCCAGCACTACAGATGTATCTTACCAGTTGTCCTGGTTCCACCAGCGCCCTCTGGTCTGTCTGCAAGGGTGCTTTCTATAACATCAGTCTTATCCTAACATAGTGGTCCAGGCAGCATTTTGGACATGGACACAGATCAGATATTGCCTAAACAAGGTAGGAGAACTTTACTAGAATGTATTTATGATTCTTTTCTGGGATAGGGATTCCAGACCTAAACCTTCCAACAAATAGTTTAAATAATCTTTAGACATATCTGGACTCTCATAGCTGCAGCATTGTTACATCAAATGATCTAGTCTCTATAATGATGCTTGTAGAGTAAATCTTTATCATGAGGGAAAGGAATTGGATCCATTGGAGATCTGATAATTTTTTAAATAATACTTTAAAATAATTATTTTCAACAAACAAGGCTAGGAGTTTTATCTCTGAAAAATTTCATTAGTAAATTGTTAATTTTTATGTATTTAATCAAAAAGATATTGTGCTGTAAGCAGTCTATTGTGTTATGGAGCGCATCTAATTGCTCTTTTCCCAGGTCCAAGCTGAGGTTAAGAAAATGCTTTAAAAATTTGAATGGATAATTTTTCACTTGGAGGCTACCATTGTAATCTCCCATCTTTGTTTTTAAGACAATGAAATGGCAGTTGTATTTTTCTTGCTAAAATATACCTTTATGCACATAACGTTTTAGTATCTGCATTAACCTTTCACAATTCTTGAAAAGTGGATACAGGAACCTCACAAAGAAGTTATAAATTAGAACATTCTCATAAAATATTTGCCATCAGGAGTTGGTGAGTACAATGACTACCCATTTTGAACTGCAAGTTGAAAGGGGTTCACTCACAAATGTGTTCAAAAGGAAACCAGTGTCTGCAAGATATGCCAAGCAGGAAATGTCATGCCCTCTCTCTTCATTTGCCAGAGATGTCTTTCTTTTGGTACTGCTCAGGACATGGACTCATGACCCTGGAAGGTGCAATCTGTCTACCCATGCAAATGGGTAAAGGACCGCTGGAGAAGCCCAGACATCCCTTGGATGGTGAGGAATTGCTTGAGGGTCTGCTGGATTTTTGTGAGGAGGCAGCTGGCATCAGCTGAGCTGTCTTTCACAGAACTGGCTTTGATCCTGCTTGTGTTGTCATAGTAACATGAGTCTCTGATCAAATGAGCCTTAATCACTGAGTTAGGATTCGACCTCTCTTCATCATGGGAAGTAACATGGGAGAAGAAAAGGAATATTTATTCCAAGCAGAAAGGTTTGAACAATTCCCTTGTCCACTCCATGTCAGTTTACAAACCTCCTTTATCTGGCTTGGACTTATAATATTGGAAATGCATGCGTTTATGCAGGGGGAAAGTATCAGAAGAACATTTGCTATAGCTGTGGTTTAACCCCCAAGCCCCATACAGACCCTCGCTCACTCCCCCACCAGCGGGATTGGGGAGAGAAGTGGAAGAGTAACAGGTAGAAAACTTGTGGGTTGAGATAAAGATAGTTTAATAGGGAAAGCAGAAGCTGTGCGTGCAAGCAAAGTAAAACACGGAATGAATTCACTGCTTCCCATGGGCAGGGAGATGTTCAGCCACCTCCAGGAGAGCATGGCCCCATCATGTGTAATGGTTGCTTGGGACTCCATCACTCCACGTTTTCCTCCCTGCTTCCTCCTTCTTCCCCCACTTTCTATACTGAGCATGACGCCATATGGTCTGGAATATCCCTTCAGTCAGTTTGGGTCACCTGTCCCAGCTGTGTCTCTTCCCATCCTCCCACACACCCTCAACTTCCTCACCAGTGTGGCAGTATGAAAATCAGAAAAGGCCTTGGCTCTGTGCAAGCCTTGCTCAGCAGCAACAAAAACATCTCTATATTGTCAACCCTGTGTTCAGCACAAATCCACCGCACAGCCCCATACCAGACACTGGGAAGAAAATGAATTCTATCCCAGAAAAAACCAGCACTGTTATACAGGAAAATGCATTGCATTAAGTACCTAAAATCTTCTAACTCAAGTGTGTAATTAATACTATCACATATGGGTGGATGTTCTTTGGAGTGCAATGCTTAGCAGATTTGCAATGGGTTTAAATTATTAAATAATCACATAGCAATTATGAGCATGCTTTATTCTTTTGGATACAAAGAGGTTACAGGAGCATTTATGTTTAAACCCTACTATAGTACAAAGGACTAACAGGCTTTGTCAAGGTGATTCCACATCCGCTTTTTTGTGCACATAACTGCATTACTTAAAAAAGGGACCTTTTATAGTCTGGAGCAACCTTGCCACAGCAGAATGGAATACCATAATGTCTTTTGACATTATAAATTAACTTATGCTGGTCTCAGTTCTGACATGGCATAATTACTTCTGATTTCTAAACCATTACATTTAAAGATAGCTCTCATATTCCTGATAGCATTGCAAAATATGCATGTAAATATGCCTTCAAAGAGGAGTTTAATAAACAAGAAAATATTTAGTAGTGGCTGTGAAAAACTGAAAAGATTCATAATCATAGTCATGAATAATTCTGGGGTATCATTAATTTTTTTAAAGACAGCATGATGAAATGAATATGAGAGTAGAATAACTTGATGTAAATCTAGTTAATGAACAAATTTGGGCATTATAGTGCTGAATTAGCTGATGTCAGTCGAATATATGTCTGAAATAAATATATGGGTAGGCAGAAGACCAAGAAAGAGAGATAATACCTCATACTACAAAATGATGACTCCCTTACATAAGCCATTAAAGGAAGAGGGAAAAAGTAATCAAAGCCTTAGAGAGCCTCCAAAAAACAGTGAGCCCATGAAGAAGAGAAGTGAAGGATCACAGATTCAGGGAGTAAAGTTTCTGCTTTTTAAGGTAGAAATAAAACAAAAATCAAAGAAGATGATAATTCAAAAAATAAAATAAAATTTAAAAAAATCAATAGAATCTATCTTTGTGTATAAGCCAAGTGATTTTGTACACTGAAACAACGGAATTTTTCATATGTTAAGTATTCCTGGTGGAAAATGTCACACGATGGTGGAGCAGAGGTATTTTGCAGTTGCCTGTAGAAAACTAGAATTAATTTTTGACAATTACAGTATCTCCTTTAACATATCTCAGCTGCTGTATAACATCAAAGGCACATCATTCTCCTGCTGAGTATCTTTCAATGGTGCCTCACTGTGAGACCCTTTCCTTTTTGGAAAAAATCCACACGGCTTTTTCTGTCTATTACCTTTTGGCTACAGAGTAAAAGAGGGAAAGAGGCAAAGAATGATAAACAAAATATTTAGGAAACTAATATGACAACTATGAAATCAATATTTCCTTGATGTGGCTACAGTTGCTGTCAATAAAATTCAATTAACTTAATTTGTAAGTTTAATTAAAACCATGGATAATTAAAATCTCAATGAACCCTTTTTATACAGAACATCTTTGAAAGTTTGTGGAGTTATAATGTAAAACTTGTGTGTGAAAAGCTCTGCAATAACAGGATCTGGCCATGGATTCTTTCCTTTTCGTTTTTGTCATTACAATTTGAGGAGGAAGATTCTCACAAGATAACTGCCAGAAATTGTTACAACACTCTTACTGCTTTATTTCTCAATCTAAATAATAAGAAGGGAAGTTTACATTTCCTTCTTATTTTTCTTAATTTTTTAATTTGGGGATTATATAAATATAACTCAATTAGAGTGCTTCTTCTTTAGAATATTTGTTATTTTTAAACTCGGGTAGTGGGCCAAGGCTGAAGAGATATTCTGAGCCTTAAATAATTTGCTACCAAATGGCAACACCCAAATCTCCAAAGAGTGAGAACGCAACTGTAGATTTCCTGACAATTATTGATTATTTGTTGTATTTATCATTTACTCTTTTTGCAAAAGGTGAGGAAATGTCACAACATTCATCAACTTTCATTTGACTTCACAGGTTCAGTTTTTTTCCCTGAAGTTCTCAGCATATTTCTTTAGAATTTGACAACATTACTTTCTTAGCAAACTTTGTCTCAGGTGGAAAGCTATGTAACATTCAAGATAATTTTGCTTTCCACTAAGTATTTACAAAGTTGAAATTGATTCATTCTGTTTTGTAAACATTTGGTAACTATATTGCCTCTTTGGCTCAAGGCTCTAATCCTGCAATTATTTTCTGCAGACTGATGTTTCAGTACATGGTGATTTTCATTTGGAAAAACACTGAAAGGTATGTTGCTTCCTTATTTTCTGGGGGCTACAATTAACACATTCTTAAATGAAACAAACAAAAAGAAGAGAAGAAGGGCAGGAAGGAAAAAATATTAAGTAAAAAACAATAAACGAAGAACAATTTAGACTAGATGGTAGTCTGACTCAAAACCAGGGAACAACAAAAACTTTGTGCTGGGAAAAAATGGTATCTTAGCACTGCTGTCATTACTTCTGACAGTGAAGCTCAAGGTCCTTGGGGCTGCAGAGCATGCTTCAAAGAGCTGCTGAACATCACTAGTCAGTTTAGTTCCAGCTCTCTGAAATATAGAATTCATCTAGAAGTGTTCCTTGTCAGGGCTACTTTGTTGAAAAATAAGACACCTGTTCTATTTAAATGCTTTTGCTGTAAGCCAGCTGGGGCCAGCACTGGTGCACAGAAAGTGTTGGGGTTTGGGGACTGTTGATTTGAGGTTTGGACACAGCCTTTACTGGCAGTGGTGGCTGAAGCTGGGGATGAATAGCCTTTGCCTTAGGAGAGCCCCAGTATTTAATTGCAGTAGAAATGAAGCCACTGAGAAAGCTGGCTGCAGCTCCAAGTCAAATATAACCCCTTGGTGGCTGAAAGCATGAAACATGGAGTCCACAAAATGTAACTCTTCTAGCAACTTAGTGTGAGCACTACAAAGAATAATACAAGGACAGTGAAACTTTTTCTGTGTCCTCCAAAATATGGGAAACAGATGCAATATACTCTTTTGGTAATCAATATTATTAATGTCTCTGTTAACACTAATATAATCATAGAGACAAAAAAAAATTTCGATGCGAATAATCTCCTTTGCAAGCAGTTTGCCATTTGCTGTGGTATATAACTCCAGAATTGAAAACACTTTGTAGGGCAAGAAAACACTACTATAAAAATATAAAAGAAAGTAAAGATCCTGACAGTTTGTATGATAGTTTTCTTCATAAAATTATATTTAATTCCATAGTTACAAACATGTAATTATTATGGATATGAATATGACTTATTTATTTCACACTATTACAATATGATTGAAGTAATGAATGAACTTTCAGGGTAGGCTCTGTTGCTCCTGTCTGAAGTGGTGGTTTGCTGAGGCATGGAGCCAGCCTAGCTGCTAGCTACCCCTGCAAGGTGAGGGTGCAGCCTTCCTCCTCCTCACTTTGCACTTCTGGGGCTCACCTTTCTCCCCAAACCAAGCTGGTTCACTCACTGGATGTGTTGCTAAGAAGGCAAGAAAAAAGGTGAATTTTATTGAATTAATATCATGTTATACACTTTACATTTTATCAAATTTTTTAATAAGTACATGTGTACTCTATAGATCAATTTACATTACATTATTTATATAATGTAATTTAAACTATGCTAAAATTGCATTAAAATTATAAGAGTTTGGCACAATAGCAGTTCTCCAGAGCTCAGGATATGCTTCGTTATCAGCAGAATTTTAGTTTAATTAATATTTATAAAGGAGTTTGGGCATAATGAACTGCAATGCAGTTGCAAATGCACTCAAGCACATTTTAAAGTCATTTTATTACAGGTTAAATCCTGATGTCTTTAGGAACTTTTAATGGAACCTTGCTCAGTAACTAACATGTTTATGGTATGGCATAGCGATATTTCCAAAAGTCTCCAGCAATTGTGCTGAAAGTGGGCAAGAATTGCAGGATCTGTCCGTGAAATCACGCATTATCTCGTGGTGTGCACAGAGACAGGGATGCAGGCAGCTGAGATCTGAAAGGGATGGGCTCCAAGAACTGTGGCATAGGCATACTTTGGGCCCATGGTCCAGACCAGGATCTTGTCAAGAAAAAAAATTTAGACTTTAACAGGGAAGCCTTTAATGAGACTAATGTTTTTTTAAAAAAATCCCTTTTTTCTAGTATATCAGAAAGTTGCCTTAATAGTGCCAATCAGATCACTTTAGTTTCACGTTTAAAGTCACTCCTTTCACTCACAGAAGCACCGAAAATTGTTCCATTTAAGGTATCATTCATAGTACCTGGACCCTTAATGGAGCCATGAATATTCCCAGGAATATCATGCAGTTCATTGGAAATATAAACTCAAACTTAATTACAAAAAATATGCATTCTAGAAATGTTTCTACTTCAGACTCTGAAAACTCCTTCTGGTCCTGTTGTTTCCTACCAGGTTCAAGTACAGTATCTCTGGTAATATCACTATAAACACACCTTGTAAGAGTGACAATTTCATGGTTATTATTATTACAAACCTGAGTGCAAAGGGTCAGAGGTAAGTTAAAATAAATAAGCTGAAAGGAGATAATTACAATTCACTAATTGCTTCTAAATTTGTAAGAAGATTATATTTCAGTGAAGGTATATTTTTCCTCTGTAAACTTCATGTAGTCACAGGTAGAAGGTAGAACACTTCCTAGTGTGCTGTGGTATGGAATCCCTACAAATGAGGGCTCCTGAGATTTGAGTCATCTTTTACCAGTTTTGTCATTTATTTACCACTAATTCATGGGAGCTGTGTACGACATCAGCATGGAAGTTGTACTGTTGAGGATGGGAAGTAGGAAGGATTTCACTGGCACTTTTTAAAAACACTATCTGATGGATGGGTACCTTATGAAATATGATTTTGTGCCTTTAGAGCACCTAGGGGAAAATCTTTTAAGCAGCTGATAATAACCAAAATGGACAGTCTAGTAGTCAATTGGACAAAAATACGTCCTTCTCCCTCCCCCACCCTGATGTAGCTTTCAGAAAGATGATAAGTACTGCTGCAACTGGACTTTATTCTTTTGGATAATGAGAACACGAGTAAAAAGAGGCCATAAAGAAAAAAAATAGAACTTTGCCTATGTTAGAACAGTGGTAATTACAGGACTTAAAATAGTGGTAATTTTTAGTTGCACAAAAGAGTTTCCATTTTTCTCTGCCGAACATTGTACCTCTCATAAGAATAAAATAGTGGGTTTTTTTCTTGCTATAAGACCCTGCCTATGCCCTCTCCCTCAGCAGCTCTGGGCCCAATTGACCATAATGAGTTCACATGACAACCAGCAGGAAATCTGCCAGCTCTTCAGGAGCTCGATGCTGGACAGGGAGAATGATGGATCGTGTTGCTCTTGAGAAGGCAACAAAAATAATGGCTTCTCCTTCGAGCCTAGTCTAAAACTGTTTTGCTTCTTGCTTTCTTGTCTGTTTGAAAGAAATCTGAGGGGCAATTGAGTTACAAAGTCTAGTTCATGGCTAGAAAATCTGAGCTCTCTGAGGTAGCTTTTAGGTACAAAGCATGTTCCTCAAAATAACCTTTTTCATCCATTTTAGTAGAAAACTCCCCTCCTGTCTGCTTCAGCTCACAGGAGTCTGGAATGCATTGTCAGCAATACTAAAGAATTTAAATCTCTGTGCACAGTAAGATAAGTATTTCTATCTTAAAAACTTCTTGTAGTGCCAACCCCCATGATGAACCCTGTTGCCCTCACCAGTCATCAATCTTATCACCGATGCAGTCGCCTGGACTACTGAAAATATCAGTCTTGACAGAGGAAATTGTTAGAAGCAGAGATAAGCTGGATGGTATGTTGAAAACCGATCCCAAAGGATTGGTAGCAACATTATTTTGAGGCTGGTGCTCTTAAAAAAAAATGTACTTCATTCAGATCACCCCCCAGGAGAAGGTACAAAACTTGATTTTGCTCAAAAATTTTAGCTTCATCAGGTGAAGGCTAGCGGAAAAGGAAGGAAATGTTTGTGCCTGTTTGGAGTGAAGGAGGAAAGCTGAGACTTCAGATATTATTAAATGATACTGTTATGAGCTCCAGAAACCTCAATAAAAGCTTTCTTTAAAGACTTGATTGCTTTTCTCATATTTATAAAAGTAAACATTGTTATCACTTCCTCAGAAAACCTCAGTTTTATAGGTTGACAAAAAATGATTGCAGATACTAGTGTTTTATTTTGCTTTGCAGTGTCAGGATAGTTTTTCTGTCCTATGGTAAAAGTTTTTTCCACCAGTTTCTCAATGTCATTGAATTTGTTCCATAAAGCATATGGAAATGTAAAAAAAAAAAAAGCAATGATACTTGGGTGGCTTGGAAACATGGATTATTGATGGTGATCATACAAGTTGCTTCAGTAGGAGTTAGTGAGAACGTGGTCTTGTTGGTGTTAGGTCCACATTAGCAGGAGGTCTGCTGCTGGCAGACCAGAATCAAACACACTGAGCTCCCTTCAGCCTTACCCTCATTAATTCTATGACCTAAAGAGCAATGTGGGACTGAATCCAGCCCCAAAGCTGCTCTACCTCTAAAGATGTGCATTTCTATGTCTTTCAAAAGAGGAAAAAAGAAAAAGTGGGACCTTAAAAAAAAGACCACTTTCTTTCCCATTCTTCTATTCTGATATTAATCTATTTGTATGGAAGTTTCCAAAAAACTTTCTCTGTAAGGGAATAGTACCACAGGGAATAGTACCACAGGGAATAGCAAAACCAAGTGAGATTGACAAGACTAGAAACGATGAGTTCTGTTATAATGTCCACTGCAGAATGGTAACATTTCTGTGACAACCTTCATCATAATTTATGTTATAAAAAGTGATAAAAGACATTTCCTCCATATCCTTTTTTTTTTTTTTTTTGGTTAAGACACTCTCCTGAAAGGCTATGAATTATTTCCCTGGAATATTTCCAATTAAATGCAATTTTTGATTTCTTTTATTCTTGCAGGAAAACCTTGAAAGAAAGTCACCACCTTGTAAACTCCAAACACAAGAGGGAAGAATTCAGAAGATTTAACAGAAAACCTGAAGCTGTAAATGGAGAGCAGAGAGGGGATCAGTTTCTTAAGATGGAAACATCTTAAGCTGAAATATTATGGGCTGACATTTTGAAAACAAAGATTTTTTTCTCATGTTGAGCCAATCAAGTGAAAAAAAAAAAAGAGCGAGGTTCCTGAAGAGTATTAGCCATACTGACAAAAAGAAAATATCCAAATTATTATTTTTTACGTGGTTTCAGTCAAAACTAGAGTGAAAGGAAGTTTTCCTGCATTCCACAAACATGGCACAAATTGCAGGAGGCAAATCTGTCAGTAATGGAGAATCTTTTCACATTTCTGTTTTGAGGCAGATTTACAGACAATACGAAGAAAAAAATATTAGTGTAGCAGGGTATTTGTTTGGGAAATATTCTGTTCTCCAGAAATTAGTTGCGATAGTATCAATTCAATTATGTTTACCCCTTATTCTGCATTTTTCTGCCACTAAGAAAATTGTTGTCTGTAGAAATAAACAGGTACNAAAAAAAAAAAGGTTTTTCTTAAAAAAAAAAAAAAAAAAAAAAAGAAATGTATGGCATATTACAGGTTTTTCTTCTTATTTAACTAGTGGGGAAAAAAAAGGTAATTTTGTCTTTATGGTCTTAATAAATAAATCATAACATTTCTCACCAGATACAAGTCAAAGTCAAAGTTCTGTGCTGGTAGGGAACAGAAATTTTTAGAAAACCTTATAGGCTTTGTGGGGCAAGGAAACTCTTTTTCCACTTATCTATGTTTGCTGTTTTCACAATAGCTGGGTGTTATCATGTGCATAATGTGTTATAACAATGTCAGATTTTTTGACAGGATAATAGCCCCCTTTTACTAAAATTTAGTTGGCCTGATTATCCTCTGCTTTGCAAATTGTAACACCTTTCATACCTACATGATAAGGGTTAGAATGATGACAAGGACTCTTGTGAGAGGTGAAATTGTGTTTAATAGTGTACCTTAGACAAAATATGACACTGATAGTGATGCCTTAGGTTTTAACTTTTATATTTTTCAAATCCTGTACTGCCTAGTGTGTAACTCTGAAATTTTGTGTGGCCTGTTAGTTACTGTTCTCTCGTGCTGGTTAGACATAACAAACCCTCTCTAGGTTTGCACTTCAAGGACTCCTTGATCGCCCCAGGCCCCAAAATATGTGAACTAAAGCCTTGAGAGGAGGGGCAAACTTGGGGTAATTACATCATTAACTGAAGTTATAATTGGAGAATTAACCCTGATATGCAAATCTACCAAACTCATGAAAGTGTGAAGAACCTGAGACCCAGGGTCCATCTTGGGTGCAGCCCTTTGTAGGCTTTACACTCCCAAGGAGTACCTTTGAAGGCCCTTCAAATAAATACCTACTTTTGTTCTCTTATTCTTGTCTAGCCTCTGTTTTCAGGCAGCCACTTCAAGGCATCAGTAGGATGGCTGGAGAACATTCATTCCAAGAAATGTAGAGGGGACTGGCATGACAAAAAAATGTTTTTCAAGAGTATATAGTGCTTTGCCTTTCCAAAGATTTGGGCAGCAGAAATTAGCAGAGATTTTGGAGAAAACCATATAATTTCACAGAGACAAATGAAATCCTACATGGCTTAAATGAACCTACAGACCACATGGACACCTGGTTCACAATTCAGCACTGTATTTTTTGACAATTTTTCCCTTGGTCTTGGAAATGTGGCACTGCAGCAGTTTATGTATAGAAAGAATAAAAGTGACATTATTTTAGGAAAGACTGCATGTTTTCTCCTACGTACTCTGTTCGCATGACCAGGAGGGTAGCCTGTGAAGTCCCCCTGGAAAGCTACTCTGCAGAAACACAGGTGCAGGAAAGCTCTGCAATGCATTTATTGAACTTGGTTTTGCACACAGAAGGGTTCAGCTTCTTCACAGATGATGAGGCATGCAGATGATGCAGAGGCTGATGGACGCAGTCATATATTGAATTCTCACTGCTCACCTTACAAATGAACTCTCAGGAGTGCTGCAGTGTTGGGACTCTTAGCTCTGTCCTATGCATTTTTGTTCTTGCTCAGCTCAAGCTGCCACACGCCTGTCTCTGACTTAGAGATAAGGGAATCACCACTCAGGACTATGCACAGGCACAGTAATCTGCCTTTTCTGGTGTGTATTTACTGATACATTGTGGTGCTGGTCTTCATGCTAGTGTGTGCATTTCCTGTGTTTAGTCCAAGAGAAAGACAAGGATTAGAAAGATTTTACCAAGGGTTATTAAGTTCTGGTGCAGATGGACAGCACTATCCTCAAGGTAATAGCTGTTTCTGATTAAAAAGAAGCCTTCTTGATATGGGAAGTATCAAAATGCAAAGGTGCTGAGCATTCTTTCCACATTTTTCTTTGAAACTAATGCTATTTTCTGATGAGGTTGCTCTAGCTCCCAGGTGAGATTTAACTTTTTATCCCCGTAGACACTTTGATGAATATTTAACATCCACGGGTTTTAGTGGGGTGACTTGCATACTAAAAGAAAGAACATTTTTAGAGTAACTGAAAATTTATTATGTGAAATATCTTCACATAAGTTAAAATATTAAAAAAGTGATGTACAGATATGTTCTGTCCAAATTGATACAAAAATAAACATCTTTCAATTTATCTCACTTCTTGCACTGAAGTTGCTGAAAACCTATTTGAGAAGACTCTGCAAAACATAGTAAACTACGTGTTTAGAATATATCTAAACATTCAATTTGTACTAAGTGGAAGTTTTAAAGGTGAACAAAAGCCTGCAGATTTTATTTTCTTCAGTCCTTTTTAGTACATCCATATCTCCTTTCTCTTTATGCTGGTTTTCATTTGGAATAGTTACACAAAGTTACTGCAATGTACTTGTGCTACAAGTGTTCAGGCATATAAATATTCCTCTTCTGTTTGTCCTTTTCCATAAATATAAATTTGTTCTGCTATATCTGAAAGAAAAATGTAAGTGGAAGCAGCAGTTAGGCAATTATATCCTCAATAGCAAACACATCAGGGCCATTTTGTACTTAATATTCAGAGTTAATATGGCAAAAATCCTGATTTATGTTGTATAGATTCATTATAAGGCAGGAGTGAATATACACAGAACTATCTCCCTTTTCAGCTTGTGAAGCTTTTGTTGGGTCTGTCTACTAACCAAAGAAATCATCATGGGGCTTGCAGTGGAATCCCTTTTACTACCACAAATCCTGGGATTAGACTACAGAAGAAAGAAGTTTTGAGGAACGGAAGAAATGAGAGTGTATCTACTTCTTTCAAGAACTCACCTTTGTGAGCAAAATGATTTCTGAAACTTCCACCCACATCTACCTACATGGTATGCTGTATATTAAATTCACTGAGCTAGGATGGAAAAAAAGCCCATCTAATTTTAATGCTTGCATGGATGCCTTAATTTAAAGACTAAACCCACCAAAATATGAATGATAAAATAGTGATATACATTCAATAAATATATACATTTGTAATTAATATAGTGTACAAGTGAGCCTGTAGAATAGATGGTCATAGAGATTTAATTCACAGATATATTCTACTTTAATTAAAGCTGTCTGATCCTAAAAAATACTGTTTCAGTAATGTAACTGAGCTTTCAGTCATCTATCCAGATCTGGTAATGGCTGCCCAAAAAGTATGGCTAAAATTCTTAGGACCAAACATCGAAGATCTGCTGGGTATGCCTATCTTCACCCATAACATCAGGCAAGCAGTTCTATTGAAATTGGTGACTTACACCAAAAGGGAAAATTTGACTTAATCTCTCTGCAATGACTGTTATGTTACGGAAAACTTCTGGCTGCAGGTGAAGACCCCAGCAAAGTCTGTCCTCGTCACCATGTAATGCATTCATTGGCAAATATTTGCCAACATAGCTCTCTGTTTGCAGCATCATCTCAAAAGCAGGAGACGCAACACTTGTCATATCCTCTGAGCCTAACTGTGGAAAGATACTCTTAAACCTTTTCTTTCTGTGGCTTCTCCATGGGCTCTTCTGTTTCACTTTAGATAGAGTAAATTAGGTGTCTTTCTCCTCTTAAATAAAGAAGGAATTTAAATGAACTTTTGTTGTAGCCAAATCCCTGCTGTCTTAAGGACCTGAGGAAATATCTTCAGCATTATTTGTCTTTTCTGATACAAGATGAGAAACAATAATGTCGTGTGATGTAAACCTCTTTTATGGTGGAGCTGTGCTTTCTGCTTCCTCCCTCAGTCTTTTTTTCCAAAGTTTCTTCTCTCTCCACTGCAGAATCTTGTTTCTCAGAGATGGTTTCAGAGACATTTTAAAACAATATTTATGTGAAGTCAGTTTTTTAAGCTTCCCTCTTAGGTCCAAAGCTTTTTTTAACCCGGTCAAGTACAATGTTTCTCTCTGTTTTTTCTCCTTTTGTACCAAAAATGTATTTTTTATGCATAAAGATCACAGTCTTAAACTTGCTGGTTTATGCTTTTATAACCTAACTCATTAGCAGTGCTTTTCTCTTATACTTTTTTTATCCTCTGCAACCTCTCTGCACCGCTGTTGCCCCCTTAATGAAACCAGAAGTCAGCTATGAATTTATTACCTTGATTCTAATAGCCCAGAATGTGACACTGTATTTATTTAATCATGTTCAAATATGAGTTCACAAGGGTCAAAAGTCATGATGGGGGCGTGTGCATATATATCGAAATGTGCTGTTGATATAACTTCAAAGTTTATGAAAATTTCACTTCTCAGATATTTATACATCAAAGTACAAATAGGACTGGTTTGGGAATGTTTTACAGTTGTGGATGAAATCTCTTGAAACAAAATCAGTCATGACTAACCTTTTTACATATATCTATCCCCCACAGTGCATGGTGCAACCTTACTTATGAATTCTGTAATCTTCTTTCCATTCCTCCTTTCCCACTTCTTCTCCAAGAACTGCACTGACAATGGCAACAGAATCTTAGGACATGGAACAAACCAGAAATGAATAGGGTAGCTGTTGTCTGGTGCCATCCCTTTTAATCAAAAAATTGTGACTGGGGTGGAATATCAAATGGAAACTCAGCCTTGATTACCCCATTACTGCAAAGAAAATCCTCCTTACATGGTCTTTATGAGTGGGCAGTTCCCAAGTAGGATATGCATTGCTACATGAGAAAAAAGTATTTTAGCAGAATAATCTGAAGGTCTTTTTTTTCTTCAAAACATGGAGCAAAGCCCACCTCATCCTCAATCCCTAACTTTCTAAACTGCAAAAACCCTACTCATTACTCTTTGCCCAAGGATAATTGACCAAGAACTTCTGGAGTCACTGGAAGGACTATGACTTGGGTATTCAAGCTCAAGGTGGTCTTAATCTAACTTAGGACCAATATTTTTGAAAATGGCACTACTAACAAACCCAAGAATTCTAGCAATCCCTATAAATGTCAGGAGGCACTGACAGATAGCAACACAGAAAACACTGTGTATGTGTCATTTTATTCCTACAATTATAACAGAAAGAAACATTTTCAATTTCTCTTTTTATTGTGTTTAAAATTGAACAGAAACTTCTACATTGCACTCTGGTGCAGGAAGGATCAGCCTAAGAGAGCTGATTGATCTTCAGAGAGTCAGGTAGAGTACAGCAGAAGCCAGCACGGATCGAATGGGAACTATTTCAGAGCTCAGATGGAAAATGAAGTGTACAGAAGGTGGAAGCAGGGAGGAATTTAGTGACAGTGCTTGAATGTACAGGGATGGAGTTAGGAAAGCTAAAATTCATCTGGAATTGAAGCTAGTAGGAATGTGAAGGACAACGAAGAAATGTTTCTGCAAGTGCGTTGTCAGCCCAAGGAAGACCAAAGAAAAGTGAGCCCGTTGCTGGGTAGGGGGCCCAAGGACATAAATCATACTGAACTCAGAGTGTTTTTTGCCTCAGTTTTTTTCCTGATCTGATCTGTCTTCAGATATCTAAGGTCTTTGCAGAAAAGAATCTGGATGACATGGCTGTCAAGTTGACCATGAGTAAGCTGGGTACCGCTGCAGCAAAAAAAGACTAGTTGTATCTTGGGATGTATTACCAAAATTGTATTCATGAAACTGGGGGGGGGAGTAACTGATTTCTTATCAGGTTACTGACTATTTATGAGTTACCAAAAACAGGGAACTGTTGCAAAGTCGACCTTGAGAAACCTCATCACGTTTCACAAAAGCAGATGTCTTATTAAAACACTGCAGAGGTCTGGAAAAGCTATTTGTCGATAACTGCTAGATTCAAGGCTTCTTAAAAAGTGAGTTTTACAAGAGAAGTGATGTCCTTCTTTACAAGATAGCCTTGTGTTTGCTAAAAGTCAAGAGCATCGTTTTTTTCTTCAGGTGCAGCTCCCTCTGTTGATTCCACTCAACAGTGATAAACAGTGGCAAAACAGAGTAAAAAATCTGGTTTTCTCTGCCTAGGGAAATTGCAACTTTAATTCTCTCTTTCACTTCAGGGAGATAAAAACCCCCCAACATTTAAGAAACTATATGATCCTTATGAATACTTCTGCTTTTTTGCAAGCGTTCTGATTTATTTTGAACTGGTTCTGAGTACAGGATATCTTTGGGGAATCTGTCTTTTACATATGCAGGGGACATTGGTAGGCATCTTATTTGACCTACTGATATGCTCTTTTCTTATTTTTCTCTTCTTAGAGAGTACATTTCTCTACTGCAAATGCCCCTTTCATGCCTTTTGTTATAACGATTAATAGATTAAATTTAAAAACAAAGACACTCACTCAGAACCTGCTGTACTCTTGGGTGGTAGTTTCCACTGATATGCTGTTGTATACTGCAACTCAGTCCAAACCCTTCAGTATTAAATAACATTTTTAGGAGCAAGGCCAAAGTCCTTATTCAGATTACTTCTTGGTCTTGAATGATCTGTCTGACAAAAATGTGAGACATTTCACTGAGAGGTCCTAAATGTCTCTTATAATAAATTTTACTTGAAAGCTAAGATGCTAAAACAATGGAGCATGCAAGAAATCTTCACCCTGTCCACCTTTGCTAACATGAGCACATGGGCTCCGTTTTGCCCTTCATGTCTGTCTGCAGACCAGGACCATTTATTTGGTGATGCAGTCTTTGCCAGTGTAATGGATGGGCTAAATGTGACATTGTAATGAGTTTCACTCATGGTTTCAGCATAGCATTGACATCCTTTTGTCTTTCCCAGCAAAGTATTGATGTATTTTGGTCTTTTCCCAGGAAAAGAGCAAGTAAATCCCCATGCTTCAATACTTCTACCTGCAGTTGCACCATCTCTCTCAAAAGGACAAACACAACCAAAACAAAAATCCTGTAGTATAGTTTCTCGGACATTTATGTTACAAAAACCCTTCCAAACTTGATCCTTTGATTAGCACAGAAGATGTTTTAATTCTTGCATTTGTGAGATCTCTTTTCTCAAGACATCCCTGCAAGTCACCTCTGCCTTCTCATAGTCTCATTCCATGATTTTTTACAGAAAACTAAACCGGGTCCTGAAAACCATTTTATTTCTCCTGCTGCCTTTTACACAAAAGAAGACAGGAACTATGTTTCTTGTGATTGCTTTGTAATTTTCTTCAAGATAGGTACTTTTGAGTGAGTCATTTCCACCCAAGTCTCCTGCAGAAAACTTTTCCAGTAAAACAAAATAAAAATGGATACAGAAACACATTTCAAATCACATCAGTAATTTCAAATCTGCTCAGCGTTATTAAGTGTGAGTTTCCACACAGTACTCCTTCCTTGGCTGCACGAGCATCATACCCACATATCAGCCCTGATTCACCATCTGCGCTCAGGGTGGTTTTGGTGGGCATGCACACTGTAGGCAGTACCTGGAGTATCAGAGGGAGTATGTGTATCCAGAGGGAATCTCACCACCATGGGTGGTGTGTTCCCAGTGTGCAGGAGTGTCATCGTATGGGACGCCTGTAAAGCTGCACAAAGAGATAAAAACCTTTTCTCTGTCTCAGTGAACGAGGATGATGCCTGTGGTCTCTATTATGAGTGGGATTTTAAAACCGGGTTTAAAAATCAGCCATGCAGGAAAGCACCTAATCTGAATGAGAGGCAGGAAAGGGCCTCCTGAGTGCGAGAATAGAGGTCAGATCAGCTTTTTTGAGAAGCCTACCCTTGCTCTTTATTTCTTGTTCGGTTTGAAGAAACGCTGCAAAGAACTGACAGTGTAGTACCTGTAGCACGTGCCTGTGACCTGGGAGGTCTGCTTTGAAACCTTAGCACTGAGTGATTGAGAGCCATGTGGCAGTTTGCCCCTCCTCCTTGGAACAGGAGTACGGGGAAGAGGGTCTGTGGTCAGTTCATCACACGTCTCTTCCACCCCTTCCTGTTCAGGAAGAGGACTCCTGACACTCTTCTCCTGCTCCACTCTTCTCCTCCCACAGGAGACAGTCCTGCACCAGCTTCTCCAAGGTGAGTCCTTCCCATGAGACACAGTTCTTCATGAACCCTCCCATGGGATGAAGTCCTTCAGGAACAGAGTGCTCTAGTGTGGGTCCCCCATGAGGCCACAGGTCCTGCCAGCAGCCTGCTCCAGCATGGGCTTTCAGTGGGGTCACAGCCTTCTTAGAGCATCCACTTGCTCTGGTGGATCATTATCATTAACTTTACAATTATATCCAATTATTTTAGTTCTGCCTGTTTTCTACTAAATTATTAATATTGAAGCTCTCTAGTTAGGTTTTGTTTCAAATTTTGAGTTGGCTATTTTTAAAGCTGAAGGTCTCATTCTCAGGTTTCAAAGAAGATACAGTACAATCTTTTGAAAAGTTTAAAGGAGAATGAGGGAAAAGAATGAAACTTAAAATTACAAGCACAATTATTTCTTGTTTCTGTATTTTTTTTAACTACTTTTCCTGAGCTTTAAAAAGCCAAGCTCATTCAAAAGACATAAAAGACGTATTTTTAAGAACATATATTTGTCTTTGATAACTAAATGAGATTTGTGTTTGGTGGCTACAAGTCACCATGCAACACCCCAGCAGTATATAGTTCAGTTAAAAAGTGGAGTTTAGAGAAAGGCTTTGATGGTGGGGATTATGTTTATCCTTCCACAAACCAGAAATCTGTGTCAGAGGAGAGTGGAGAGGATTGTGCAATGAAAGCTACCTTTAGTAATCTTCCTCAATTTAATACTGGTGGTTTCTTCTAGCCTACATTGGAAGGCATTGATTTTTTTGCTTTTAGTAAGCTAAAGGAAAATATATAAAATAACACAGATTTTCTGTAGAGTGAAATACTGGAATTTAGCTGAAGCTTTATCCAGCTTTCTTCTGGAAATTGCATCTGTGCAGCCACATGTTTTTATGGTTTTATTTTCTTCTTTTAGATCCATCTATTGCCTTACTATTTCTCAAGCAATAGAAGTAGGTAGTTCATAGACCGAATGAGCTACCAGAATGTTTGAAAGTCACACTCAGGTCCTTTCCACGCTGTGCAAATTCTGCCTTTGAACTATTGCTTACATTTAACTTACATTTAACTCAACTCCATTCTTCTGTTTGCTTGAAGTAGTACAGAATAGCATAGCAAGAAATCTGCTGATGTGTACTTTACAACACACATTTCTTCAGTTAATTATAAAGCATTACTTTCAAAATTCTTAAAAAACATGGTGAAGATATGAATGTTTGTATTACCTAGAAAAGGAGATCAGTGATTTTTCCCAATAAATTTTTTCCCTTCCCTTTTATGGTGTCTGCAGTACTCTGTACTGCAGAGTACTGTACTCAGCTCCAAATTCAGTCCAATCAAGCCACAGTGTTTTAAAAACACAAACCAGCTACACAGTAATAATTTTTTTTTGACTCCACGGCTACTTTCAACTCCAGTGATAGAAACACAGAACCATTAAGGTTGGAAAGACCTCTGAGATCATTGATTCCAGCCATTAATGTTACATGCTATTGTGATTTAAGCTGAGCTGGCAACTAAGCACGATGCAGCTGCTTGTGCAACTCCCCTCTCTCCACCTCCCGCATGGAATGGGGAAGAGAATCAAAAGTAAAACTTGTAGGTTGAGATAAAAGCAGTTTAAGAATCGAATACAAAGTAAAATACAATAATAATAATAACAAATAATAACAATAAAAAGCGAAATAAAAGATCCCACAACACCCAAACAAAAAAGTGATGCACGATACAATTGCTCACCACCCCCTGACCAATACCAGACTTTGTTCCCCAACTCAGATCTGCCCCCTCTTAGGAGTAAGTCTCCCAGTTTATGCAGTGGGCATGATGGTCTGTGGTGTGGAAAATCCCTGAGGGCATTTAGGGTCACCTGTCCTGGCTGTGTGCCCTCTGTTTCTCTTGTGTAGCTCCTCACTGGCAGAGCATGAGGAGGTTACACACACAAAAAGTCCTTGACTGGGGATAAATGCAATGTTGCAAAACCCAAAGCATCAGCATGTTATCAACCCCATTCTCATTCAGAATCCAAAACACAGCCCACTAGGATCTACTGAGAAGAAATTAACTCTATCCCAGCTGTACCCAGAACACACCCCTTATTAAAAGCAAATAGAAATAGAAGAAATGTTCTTTACAGCTGCTGTTGTTCTGCTGCCACTGGACATATAGTTTTGTAGGTAAACTGTCCAAAAATAGCATATCTCTGTCCACTGAGTCCTTGATTTCTGCTGTGAATGACAGCAAAACTGCCAATTACCCATAGCACTGACGACAACTTCTCTGTAAGGAAGATGCTTTGACATCATCATCTGTATTTCACACAGGTCACTGAACAACTGCTTAATTTTAGGGAGTTTCAATCATTACTGATATACAGAAGCTTCAAACCTATACATGAATGTTGTTTCCTAAGTTACTGAAATCTCCAAAATTAAGGTTGAGAAAGATCAGAGAGTAGCAAAATTGAAAATCTATGTTTCAACATATGTTTGAATGAATGTTAATAGCACTTAAAGTCAAGGGGGACAGTATATCCTTTTTTGCTGTTAAAATCTCAGGAGAGACATCTGTATTCAAAATGCGGTGAAAGAAAGTGCAGTGCTTCTCACTGTCTCTTAGTAGAAAAACTTAGAGTTGGGAGCTATTCTTAAAAGCACCAGCTTGCATTTGAAGCATAGTATATGGAAATATATTCTTCTGAAAAAATACCTTACTTTTCCCTCTTAAGACAGAGGCTTCCAGAGTAGCTGTCTAGAAAGAAGGGAGAAAACAAAAGCTTTTACTGTGCTAACTGAATCTGGGTTTCACTCATTTTTTTCTGGGTGGCAGAAACTGGTAAACTTTAGAATATTTTCATGTGAACAACTTTGCTATATTGGAAAAAAAGCTGTTTACTCAAAATCCTTTCACTGAACTGTTTAACATTTCTCTTGAATATGGAACCAAGCACAAAAAGAATCATGTCTCATTCTTACAACTCTCTGCATGTGGATATGCTCATCCAGAGGTAATTGCTGTCAGCTTGACAAATCAGTAGGTTAAGATTTCCCAACAGTCTTTTAAATCATCATAGATAAAATGTACAAGAATGTCATCCTACAGTTCTGAGCACTTAAAACCACAGTGCTGGTGACATGATTCTACACCCAGGGAGGTGGATATGATTGATGGACCTTCAGTTCCCTTCTCCCCTTCCAGACTACAGGGGCAGTCCTTTCTGGACATGGAGAGCAAATGCTTTAAAACAGCACCCCTCACAACCCTGCAATGACTTCAGTAGGACTTTTGCTGTTTCTGCTGTTTTGGGGCCATCTCTCTGGCTCTTGTTCCAGTCTTAATACCTCCCATACTTGATATCCCATCTGGATGTGGATATAGTCTTCATGCATCTTGTCCTGAATTCCCCTGAGTGCAAATTCTCAAGGATGGGAAAGATCTAAGTTTGCAGTGAGAGTGTTTGCATACAGTTCTGCAATAGTTTGCAGCCAAGAGTTTTGTGTGGATGCACCTTAGATTTGTGGAAATATTTTTATCTTTTAATTGGCTCAAAGAAAAGCTTACCAAAACACTCTTTAAAAGTAAAACCAAGAGAATTTAAATATGAAGGTCTGGAAACTTAAGGGGAGTTACAATGAGATGACAATTGAAAAAAAGGATGAGGAGAAGTTTATATTTCTGCAAATACCAAGGGATCATGGAACTTGTACGGAAGAAGGAACACCTGAACCTGTTCCCTCCATTATTAACTTTGATTAAGATAACAAACATGATTTTTTACCTTTCCACATGAATACCCTAAGTTCTGCGTTATAAGGTTTACTTCAAATATTTCCACTTCTGCCTTCTAATAATTTCTTCCTTTAAAATGATCTTGCCTTCCCGTGGGTTTCAAACTGCTATATCATCCATATCCATTCATAAAAACACATATAAACACATTTTTTAGTGCCCCAAATCCATTTTGGGATTGGCTGATGTTTGACAAAGTTTTGTTTAAATTCACAGCTAGTTTTAACTACCTTGAGATAAATAGTTCTCTAGTCGCAAAAAAAGTGGCTTCCACAGCTTCAGCATTGTAACTTCCAGAAAAAGAGATACAGAGCAACATAGAAGCAATTAAGTAATTACTTATTATTCATGTAGAGTTTTGCAAAAAAGTATATTTATTACTGTTGTATTTAGTTTTAGATTATTAAAATATATTAATTTATAAGCATTATTTTTTAAATATCAAACCTTTTCATTCACTCAGCAGTGGCTCAGAAATAATGTACTTATATAATTCTATATCCGTTCAGAAGTAGGAATAATGTCCTTAACACTCTAGGTGTAGAGTGATCAAACTGTGCACCCCTGAGAGGCTCTTGCGTTTGCAAGGCACCTGAGTCATCTGGAGCATATAAATTGTATCAAAATTTCATTTCCTTCCTCCAAGATGCCTCCTCCTCCACCTGTGACTCCTTCATTTGCTGTAGGTCTAGTCACCTCTATCTCCCTTGTTCTGATGTACCATTTTTGTTATCATTGTCACTGACTGCTTTATTGTTAGTGACTTCCTTCTTTAAGGTACTTAAGAAAAGTTCACGTTGGTCCATGGATAGAGTACATTTTGGAGAATGAGGAGAGAAGGGGCAATACAGTGGTAGAGGAGGTTCTGTTCATGTCTGGATGTCCCAAGCCAGGAGCTGCTGGGAGTTCTGGCATTTGCATTGAAGCGCCAGGGTTCTCTGGGATGTATTTCCCAGGGGTATATATGCAAATTAACACTGAAGGGACGCTTGAATTTAGCTGGCACAGAAACACAGTCATCATCTCACCCTCCTCTCAGACTTTTTGGAAGTGTCTCCTAAAAGCAATGCTCTCAGGCACCATCAGCTTCATTTCCCTCCAGCTCACAGCCTATGCTTATCAAGTTTAGAATGGACTGATGGATAGCTCCCTGTCCCACCACTGTGTTCTGAATATACTGTGTTAGTACAGTGTTGAAATACTTATGAACAATATCCTACATCACTTTGCTTTAAATATTTAGGTGGAATGCTCTCCCAGGCATTGCAGTTCCTCTTAAACTTTTAACAATTCTTCATGCCAAGCAAGAAGACAAACATTAAAAAGACAAAACAAAAAAGAAAAGGCCCCACCAAAACCAAATTTTTACTGGCTTCCCAGTATTTCTGAGTGTATTCTTCTTCCTAGTCAGTGGGTGGTAAAGCTGCCAGGGCAGGCATTAGAGACTATAACAACTCAATAATATAAAAATGTCTAGGTATATTAATGAGATATTTATACATCTGTAATGGAGCCCTTTTCCAGGCAGTCATTACATATGTAATAACAGAGAAAAGACCTCTAAGGACAGGTTATTAATTTGGTTCTCTTTTTAAATAGCTCAACCTATTCCGAGTAGCATCGTCTGTGAAACTCTGTTATTTCTTCCTATTGATGTCTTGAGGGAAAACGTAGTACATAGTTACAGAAATCATTTTTAGGAGACAACAAAATCAGTTCAAAGCATCAGGTCAAGTTCATATGTTTTTTTCTGACTTATCTAGGACTAGGTGGAGGGAGATTTCAGTACAGGGAACACCTTTGGGAAGCTGACATTTTCTGTGTTGACTCCAGTATTTATGGTTCTGTGGGTACAAACTACAGCTTTCATTTTTTATGAGTAGCTAGGGATAATAGTAATCTATGGATCCAAAGGCTCTAATCTTTTCCTGGCTTTGAAGAGCAGGGTACTCACTGACTGAACTGTGAAGAGTTTTTGCAAAGCAGAAAAGCTGATATTTTACCACTCACAATATTTAGAGAGTTCAGGTAATATGTATTGCCTAAAGCGGTTATACAACATTCAAACGAGAGCTGACTCTTAAACAGTAATCTTAACGTTATTAGGACTTTTTTTTCCTGTGTTATAAGTGTACTTCAGATGTCTAGAGCAATTTATTTTTGTGTTAAACTGTCTTAAGAAGAAACGATGTTATTCTTTTCTTTGTAGTTGCTTCAGAATTTGTTGTACACACAAAATATTCTGAAGGTTAACTTTCTGCAGTTCTTGAAAATCCTGTGCTTTACAAGTGGGTAGCAGAAAAGAATTGCATGCAAGGTGGACTTAGCACTTCCCAGCTTGTCATTCTAAGCTCTCTTCCTTCTGTTGACTTTCCTGTTAAATGGTTTGTGAGACATTAACAGCTGATAGATTTTAAACTGTTTCTATAACTTGTCTGTCATCACCAGCAACCGATGACAACTTCTCAATGTTAAATGGTTGTTAAGGTCTCTTTCCAGGGCGCTATTCCCAATTCTGTAGCTCTTTTAAAGAATTACTTCCATGTCTCTATTTTCCAAAGAAAAGTGTCCTGCCATGTGATGGTTTCTAGTTCTTCAGAATGTGAAGGCTTATTAATTTGACATCTTCTATTAGCTCTTCTTTAAAAACCCAAACCAAGCCAAACAACTGCCCCATCCCAAACCTAATGCCAAAAAACTTAATGTCACTTATCATAACTACAGGTAAGCTAATGGAAGTCAGCATCCAAAAGAGGTAAGTTTTAAGTTCTCCTGAGAATTCTACAACCCTAAGGTCTGTGAAACAGAGTACATGATGACCTTTATTCTCTTTATAATTTTAATTTTTGTCTGTTTTTTGAAGATCAGTTGAAAAACCAGTCTGATGATCCACTCTCAACACTTAGTATTCCTGTAGACAGTGATCTCTTAGAGTCTCTTGAGTATGGGTGTATGTGGCAGTCTTGACTTTCCTCCAAAACAAATCCTCATACAAAGCAAAACAAAACAAAACAAATCCCAATCTCCCAGACAACAAACTGAAAAAAAGCCCAAACTGGCAAGAGGATCTGGAATGCACTGAGTTAGGGCCATAATGCCTTCATAAATGTAGCTTGAACTTTCATAACCTTTTGATATTTGCCCAGGAGAGTTAACTAAAAACCACACATTTGGAAAAATTGTAAATAAAGATTACCCAAGGGGATATCTTTGTTAGTTTGTGAGGTTAGAGATTCAAGGAATAATTTAAAACCAAAATAAAAACCAAACCAACAAAAACCCCAAACCACCATGAATGCAATTCCGAAGGCTGGAAGCCTTGCCTTGAGGGTAGGCGATGAAGGCAGAGAATATTAAGTACCTGTACTCTCATTGTCAGAGGAAAGATTGTTTGGCTTAGTGAATTAATTTCCAAAGTTCCTATTTTCTACAGATCTGAAGCATGCACCACCTTCAAAGTTTAAGCGCAGAGATCCAGTTAACAGTTTCCTTATGTAGTGCTTGAACACCAGGAATTAGAATCCCCCTTCAAACACGATCTTTCCATGAAGCTACGCTTGTTGTGTTATACTGAAGTTTCTTCCTACATTTTCAGGTAAGTTTTGGAGAAATTTTTCACAAAATTGTCACAAAATTTTTCTATATGGATTATGTTGGCATTCTCCCTTCCCCCAGCCACAAAGAAACCTTGCATTTCTCACTAGAAAGTATTTGTAGTTTCACTGTAAATGATCCATGGATTTGAACTCCACCAAAATTCTGCTATACAGGGACCAACATATGTATATGAGGTAGATGTGAGACGTTCAGAAAGCAGTAGAGTAGAATCTTCTGCTCTATGCTAATATTTTTTATTACACCAATTTGTTACTTTTGTTTTGCCAAATATTTTTGCAGGGTCTGTTATTGTTGGACATTCTGGACATTGTTATATGTTTTTCATTTTAATAAAGCTTTTATTTGGGAAAGATATCTCAGGTAAGGAATTATCATGCTTCTGTCTTTAGGTCACCCACAGTCTGTTTTACAAATGTGCCTGAAAAAATAATATGGCAGTTTGAAAACCCTGTGGAAGCAAAGCCATTCATATTGTGCTCGAAGGTTACTGTAGACAGGAAATTTTGCATTTACACAGTCACAGACTCGCAGAATCATCACAGAATCATTTAGGTTGGACAAGACCTCTAAGATTGTCAACTCAAACCTTACACCACACACCCCCTTGTCAGACCACAGCATGAAGTGTCACATCCAGCTCCTGTCACATGGTGTAAGGAAGGAGTTTAACAAAACCCGGCTCCACTGGGATTCCATCACGCCAGGGTAGCATGTGGCCTCTAAGATAAGAAATCAACTTTGGGGTTATTTAATTCACCATATTTCCAAGCAAATAAGAATAACTGAGAATAACTAAGGATACTTCACATAGATGACTTCTTTTTGCTGGTGGGGAGCTGATGTTTTTATCCCTTATTATGTATGATCACTCGTTCGTTGTTTTTACTCTAATGTAAGCCAAAGCATAGCCTAATCCTTAAAATATGGGATCACTGAAGATGAAAGAGCCCAAGATGCAAGAGCCTTTGATTATTTAAGTGTCTTCTTCATGAAGTACAAAAGAAAAGAAATGATCATACAAAGTCAACATTAAAATTATTTAAGTGTTGTTGAAAAAAGCAGTACAATAATTATTTTATATCTATGCTGCATATCAGCAGTAAGAGTGCTTGACTTGCATAAAATTTCAAAGTCAAAATAATAACCAGGGGAGTATTGAAAATGATAGGTCAGTGCTGTGTGTGTGTTTGAAGACAGAGAGAGAAAGAAAATTTACTGGGAAAGATTTTAGGAGAAAAATGGAGTAATTAAAATTGTGCAGGTACCTAAAGAAAGAATCTAAATTAGTAGGATATATAAGAGACAAAATACAGAGTCTCATTCATTCAAGTCAGTAGGTGCTCTCTCTGAACTTCTAAAGAGGTTGGATTAGGAAAGCAAGGGATTATCAAATGCTCAGGTAATATTCAGGGATGAATAGTGGAACTTTAAATAACAGCTTTGCTTCCTCAGTTAATATTTAGGCATTTTGGCTTCCTCAGAAGCACATTGCAATAACTTTTTTTTTTTCCAAAGGAAATATTTGAACTAAGAGATTTGAACACTTTGGTAAAACAATGAGAAAGCTAAACCATTTCAAATTGAGAAAGCATATTTGCTGGCAAGAAATCTGTAGAAAGTGCGTCTTATTAGATATTCTATTACTTTTGCAGGTATAGCAATTCTATCAGGTGTGTATCATATTGTTTTTAGAGACACTTGATATGTTTTCATATAAATGAGTTATTTGGAAATACCTCGTGCCATCTGGGCTATTGAGGAGCATAGTTAGATTTTAAACACTCATTTGACAGCGTTTCTACAGTAAGTTGTAATAGGTACCTGGATGTGAATATTCTAGCTGAAGCATTGGGGAAGAATACGGAATGATTTGCTACTATTTCTTGATTCACACAGTAATATTTTCCATTACTGCACTGTCAAAGGAAAGGGTATTTAGGACAGAGGAAAAAGGTATTCATCAATTCAAGAGAAAAGGAACTTTTTTTTTAAGAAAACGAGTTGAGGGTAGTGAACAATTTAACAAATCTATTCATGGCCTTGTGGCTAAAGCTTCAGCCTTTTTGTGTGCATGCATCGAAATATGCAGGGTATTACATATACTGTGGAGCTTTCAGGACTGCCTGGAGATGCTGACTCTGCTCTTCTGCTGGCATCTTCAGAACCTTTAAGAGATGATTAATGGCTAAAATATCTTTTCAGTAGATCTGAGGCAATATTTCAGGAGAAGGAGAAAAATACATTCAGAAAATATGTTGTGTAATCACAGAACACAAAATTCCTGCAAGCATGCATGTCCACTTCAGAAGTGGACTTCTATTTCTCACTAACCTGAGTGAAAAATAAAAAGGCCTTCAGCTTTTTTTTCAGAGAGAGATGGGAAATTATCAATCTGGCCGCATTTCTTGGCAGCAAACTTTCTGACCAGTAGCCTGAATAAGTGACAGAAGATTTCAGGAATTTTATATTTTGTTTCAAAATAAAAGGAAAAATTGGGTGTCTGTATGGTTTAAACCCAGCTGGCAACCAAGCCCCATGTAACTACTTAATCACTGCCCCTGAAGCAGGATGGGAGAGAATTGGAAGAGTGGAAGTGAGAAAACTCATGGGAGAAAGACAGTTTAATGGAGAAAGCAAAAGCCGCACACGAGAAAAGCAAAACAAGGAGTTCATTCACCACTTCCTGTTGGCAGGCAGGTGTTCAGCCATCCCCAGGACAGCAGGGACCCATCATGCATAATGGTGACTCAGAGGATGTTGCCGCTCCAAATGTCCTCCCTTCCTTCTTTCTCTCCTGCTATTTATATGCTGACCATGATGCCATGTGGTATGGAATGTCCCTTGGGTCAGTTGGGGTCGGCTGTCCTGTCTGTGTCCTCTCCCAACTTCTTGTGCACCCCCAATCTGCTCACTGGCGGGGTGGTATGAGAAGCAAAAAAGGCTCCATGTTAGCCCTGCTCGGTAATAACAAAAACATCCCTGAATTATCAACACTGCTTTCAGCACAAATCCAAAGCATGGCCTCCTACCAGCTACTGTGAAGAAAATTAACTCTACTGCAGCCAAAACCAGCACAATGTTTCTTTGTTACTATTGTATTATTTTAAGAACAAAATCATTAAATCCCAGCACTGAGGAGAAAAAATTATATTGAAGCTACCAAATTGAGTTTGAACAAGATCACTTTCGCAGTTGCTATGGAACAGGAGTTCTGTGTCTGACCTAGGATGCTTTTCTGTAAGTGACATCTTTACTGTTCTGAGCTTGTAAACAGGCTCACTTTTAAAGAAGTCTTATGTGGTGGGCTTTATTACTTTTCTTCTTCAGGACTGGGAAGTATCATTCTCCCCATGTTTCAAGCAGAGTTTGGGAAAGAACAGCAGGTTCCTTTTCTGGAAGTGAACAGAAAGAGTAGAGATACCTTTGCCTTGAAATTAGGCAGTGCTTTTTGGGGGGATCAGCAGGGTCATGCTCTTCTTAGGTGAACGTGGAAAGAAAAAGACATCACAGTGATGCCTTCTGTCATCACCTATCCTTCCATCACTGGAGAAACATTCCTGCTGGGGATGTGCAGTGCAGATACGGCAGGATGCCTGTCTACCTGTCTGTGTTTTCTCTACAGCTAAGGATCTGCCAGACTGTGAACACCACTGGAAAAAAATTGCAGGGATTAATAAAATGTATCAGCATCACATTGTAATGATTTTGTACTTAATTTCTTACATATGGTTCTGGTCTATAGAGAGATGAATGCCACTGTTCAAGCAGTGTATTAAAAAATGGGATTATGAGGCTGTGATTCTACAGATGCCTACATCTGTGCCAATCTTAGGAGATACTTGGCACACATGTCAGCACATATCCACGTGGTACCTACTGAAAGCCACAGTGTGTGGCTTTGATTTTGTATGCTGCACACATGCTGAGCCTACAGGAAATCCTGCAGGTTGGTATCACTGTTTGAACACTTTGAAAAGGAGGGAAAAAAAAGGAAAATACAGGAAAAACATCTGTAAAGAGCTTGGTTTTGTACTGCAGCATTGTCAAGGGAGCCAAAATCAATAGTAGTTATCCACCCAGCCTTTTATCCATGAATTCTTATGTCACAAATGAGCTTAATCAGATGTATTCCAGCTGTTCATTTTATAAAACAAATGTTAGTTCTGTGAAAAATCACTGGTGCCAGGAGAAGGGATATGAGACATGAGCTGAAGGGAGTAAGGGAAGCAAGCGCCACTGTGCTCTCTCTCATAGACAAGATGCCATATAATCCTTTCCTCAGTCTAATTGCAGGATGCTTTAAAATTTCTTAAGCCTCCTCTCCTTGCTACTGTTTGATGATTGAAGAAGAGTTTTACACTCCCTTATAAAATACACACGAAGCCTGGCCCAGGCAGGCTTCCTCCACACACCTTCCCAAGTGCTTTGCAGGGGAGCCTGCAGCAGCCAGGCAGCTGAGTGACATCCTGCTCTGCTCCTCTGGTGCCTCCTCCCACCCCAGGCACTGTGCTGCTTCCTATAGACACTTTGAAGTTAATGTGTCTGGCATCCTATTTAAAATATTTATTTTCTGAGGAAAATCTTGGGAGTAATTCCGTAGAACTCTTGCACTAGCATCTACCTCACTGCAGCAATGTGTTTTGAGACCTGAACTCAGCCACCAGGTATTGACTGTCTTCATGTTCTCCTGTCCCTGGTTCCAGCTGGATTAATGTTTTCTTATCTTGAAGGCATGACTGGTGTGTGCAGATAACCAGCAAATTAAAACAAACAAGTACTATTACAGAAAGTAGCTGTATTCGAGTGTTTATTTGATAAGAGAGGAACTTTTTCTCCCAACAGAAATCTTCTTTTAAGAAAAGATACTACAGGCTTGCTGAATTTCTTGCCATTTTTTATTGCAGTTTTCTCTTGGGAAATATTCCATGGCTTATTAATGTTTTCAAAAGCTTTAATTTCTGTCTAGAATTCCTTCTAATCAAACATTTTGAGGCTGGAAATCTTAAGAGAAAAGAGTGACTGGATGTTATTTTTTTTCTGCTACCCTGTCCCAACAGATGAAGGATGAGTCATCTACAGGCCAAAAACCTGTTCAAAGGGAATACATCAAGCCAGAAGGGCTTCCTAGTGAGCAGGTTCTTAAACATGATGCCTGTTAAAAAATACTAGACAAGAAATTGCTTAAAAGAAAGGTATAAACACTGATGCATTGCCTCCTCCTCAGGGGTACTGTCCAAAGACAAAGGAAAAATTCTGTTCATTACTGTTGAGGCTGACAGCTACCCTGAAGGCTCCACAGACCTTAAGTTGAATGTGGTTAACTTCTATTCATGAGAAAAGCCCTTGAAAAGAAAAACAACTGGCTTCTAGCCTTGAAAATGTAGTAATAATAGAAGCAAGAAATTGAAACAATAGGAGAAAAACAGCCACATATCGGCACCTGTTATTTTTCTGAATGCTTGAACATTGATGCTATAGGTAACCAATAGTAGTACATTGTAGTTAATATAGCCAATGAGTCTATTGTAGTAATTTAGTAGCCAATGGATACGTAACACGAACCGTAACATTCTAAAGGTCTATGAAAGATGCTGCCTCTTTCAAATAAACACTTTTTGCCCTTAATTGAGGCACTGCCCGTGTGTGCGTGTCGTGGCCTCCCCAACAGCAACACATTACTAGGTAGTACACATGCTGGAATGGTAGCAGGACAGGGCTAAAGAAATAAGTGGAATGGATGGAGGTGATTGTGATGTGGTACAACAGGCTGGCAGGGATGCAGGCCATCCTGGACACAAGGTGCAGTAGAGTAGTTGTTCTTGTCTCTCTCGACAGCCCTGTAACACAGCACACTGCTCTTACACTGTGGGAGAGAACACCTAAAACCATTAACCATCCCTTAAAATGCCTGAAAACAGCAGAGACAACCCACAATTTTATGTAGAATGTAGCAACATGAATGAGGTATCTGCAAAGCATTTGCATCCAAGTAGGACACATTCTTCAGAGGATAATAAAATCATAGGAAAATTCAGATTGGAAGGGCCCTCTGGGGGTCTCCAGTCCAAAGAACAAGGCTTTGTTTATTTAGGTTCTGAAAATGTCCACAGACTGACTGCAGTCTTCCCAGACAACATGAGCCACCGCCTGTCTGTCCTCACAGGAAAGAGCTTTCCCTTACATCCAGTCTGAACATCACTTCTTTCAAATTATTTCTCTTATCTCCCATCCTCCCACCAAACACTACTGTGAGGAGCCTGACACCATCAATTGCTTCCTGCAGATCTGTCCTCCCCCCGTCTGTCTGCCTCCAGACTGTGCAATATCAGAAACTCCTCATCCTTTGTTCTGGACTTGTCACATGTCCTTGTTCATTTTCTCATGGACCCTGCTGTCCTCTTCCTCCAGCCCGCCTAGGTCTCTGAATGGCAGCTCTTTCCCTGAATGTATTGACTGCTTCCCCCTGCCCCAATCCAGTTTTGTGGCATCTGCAATGCCAAGGATAGTGCGCTCTAGTGCCTTCTTTAGGTCATTAATAAATACATCGAACAGGAAAGGTCCCATCGAAGATCTGTGTGGTACTCCATCAGTTACTGAGCACTACACACACATCTCTACTCTCAAACTGATTATCTAGACAGTTTTTTTACCAATCTGCTTGTCCACCCATCCAGACCATAAATTCTCAACCTGTATACAAGATGGTTATGGGAGACATTGCTAAAAGCCATGCTAAATGCAAAGTAAATGCCATCCACTGCTCTTCTCCAGTTGGTCAGGTATCACAGAATCAGAATATTGAGTTGGAAGGGACCCACAATAATCAACAAGTCCAAGTCTGAAGTGAATGGCCCATGGCATGATTTAGCCATGCCAATCTCTGCTGACTATTCCCAGTCACTTTTTCCACATGCACAGAAATGTACTGCAGGAGGATTCACTCCACAAACTGTGTGAAAACCCTGCATGAATAAGTTATCCCCAACACCCACCAGAAATCTTTGATGGTTTGGGTCCCATTGTATTGCCCTTTCAGGACCTGGCAGAGCCCAGCAAGGACCAGGGTCTGTGGTGCAGAGACTTTCATGAACTGTTTAAAGAGGATGTCACCAACTTTGTCTTCCAGGTTGGATGGTTTGTAAGAAACCTGACACCTTTAATACACCTTTCCTGGCCTCTCTGCTGACCCTGACCTTCAAGCTCTCACCCAAATTTCTCTCCATCATGTACAGTACCTGCATATATCCAAGCTGCTCCTGCTCCTAGGGGTCAACATCCTCCCTTGTGCCCTTTCCCTGCTTGTCTTCCCTGAAGAGATGATGTTCGTCCTTTGCTGCACACTTCTGCGATGGCACATGCAGCTGTAGCTCCTCCTGCTCGTTTCCCAGGATGCATGTATTTCTGTACATATATTAGAGGCTGATGTTCCTTCACCCTCTTGGACCACTTCTGAGCTCTCTCTCATTCCCATTGTCCTTTGTCCTTTGTTTTCTACCTCTGTCTACTGTTTTCTTTTTAATTGTGGTCTGCAATCTCCCTCTCCCATCATTCCTTGTTTAAGTGTCTCCTTACCAGCTTGGCCAGCCTGTTGGCAAAGGTGTCCACTTTCTCAGGCAGATCCCATATGTTTCTAGCAGTCTGCCATCTTCAGAGAGGACCCCATGGCTGTAAAAGTGACCTCCCTGAGGTGAGACCTCCTGCCTGAGGAAGTGCCGACCTGCAGACCTGCATCCTCTCTCAGATCTTGCTCTGGGTTGAAGCCTCCCCTGTTCTGGGGGAGTTGGTCCTGTGGATGGTGGATGCTGTGCCCTGTGGGGCATCACCTCCATGGCTGTGGACCCTCACTACCCTCATCCGTTTCCAGTCCCCTTCTGTGCATCTGTTCACACTTGGTGCTGTGCCTGCCTGCTGTGCTGTGATTTGTCATCAGATAACTGCTTTCATTTGTGCAGACATAATCACAACAGCTTACATGTACAACAGACCGTGTGAGAACGCAAATTCAGTGTGATATAAACATTCTGCAGCTATTTCCATAGACAAAGAGAAACACATTTGCTACACACTGAGTTTCAATAGGGATCTAAATTGTCTCGCTGTGAAGCTCAGTTTGAGACTAGAGTTGGGATATTTAATTGGCAACACCAAAAGAAAAGAAGCAGCGTGGAAATGACTTCCTAACCTGGAAACAGAGGATAAAGTTAGTATTTTTCAAGTAAAAACAGAAAAAACAGCAAAGAGGGTAATGTGTGAAGTTTTTCAGATCTGTGTAAAAAGATCAGTTTTATGACCGTTTTTTTCTCCTGCAAGTGTTTAACAGAGACATGCAGGAGGCAGTAACAGTTAATTAAAACCTTTGGGTCCAAGCATGATTGTCATTCATAAGCTGGTTCATTTTGGCCTTAGAACACACACAAGAATATGAAGCAAAACAAAAGTAAATCTTGGAAGGATCTAAGCTGCCATCACTTCTAATTACAATTGATTTTCCCCTACAGTCATTATTGGTCAATGTGATGTATGCCACAATTCACATTTCAATATTTTAAAAATTTTATTGGTTTCCTTGCCAATCAGCAAATTGCTAGCTCATTCATCTCTTTGTTTTTGTTGTTGTTTTGAAAACACCATTTCTATTCATCAAGGTACTCAATATAATATAATCAAGTACAGCTTTAATTGGTGTGAGTACCATCTATAACGAAGGAGTAGGAAATGAACATAAACTATCAGCTAGATGAATTTGAAGAAAATGTATATGAAGACTGGAATTTCTTGCATTATGACTCAAAGGTTCTGTTTAGAAGCTGCTGTCCACAAGAGAAGTGAGGAATGTTTCATTGTGTTTGCTTTATAAGTGAATTCTGCTAGTTTCACTTGTGACCAGAATTCTATTTCTTATTACTGATTCCCTTTCTCTTCTCTTTCTTAACAAGAGATGCAAAATGCAGTTTAGTGCTTATTAAGAATAGTTCAGCACTTGATAAATACAGTGTTTGTACAGTGTAAACTTTTACATATCTAGTACTTGATTTTTTTCTGAGCTGTTTTGCATCACTGTGCTGTGGCAGCATTAGAGGCCTGAACACAGCCAGGGGCCCACTAGGATGTGTGTTTTACAAAATACATTTTAAGTGATGATTACTGGATCAAAGATATTACTGCCATCTGTTATATTCTACAGATAGTGCAACTTACAGTATCCCTCAGAGCTCTATAATAAAACCTGACCTGTAAAATGATAAGATTTTACAGTATCGTGTGTCCTGAACTTGCCATGTGTGATTTTCTTGTAAAAAGCAATTGAATGAACTCATTACTTGTAAAATAACTTCAGTTATGTAAAAAAAGAAGATATGTGAAAAATGTGGAACTATAATAAAGAGTGAAATGATAATGTTACGCTCAAAATGTTTTCAAGAGCAAAAGAGAACATGGCACATATATGTATCCAAGTATTTTTAATTAATTTGAAGTATTAGTAATCTAAAAAATGACAGCAAATAGCTGTTATCAGTTGATATTAATGCTTTTACAATGTGAAAAAATACAAAGAAAGCCTAATCAATAAAAACTTCCGAACTGTTGTGCTGGAAAGCTTACTGCTAGCTCACCCCTTACCCTGGTGAGATGCTCACCCTTTCTGTGTGCCACCAGGACGAGAGAATGACAGTTTTAGTCCCTTCAAGAGGAAATGGGGAGGGTTACAAGTTGTTCATATTCCTCTCCAGTCTTGTGTGTGTGGGGCTATTTTTGTGTTGCTTTGTTGTTTTTTTTGTTTGACTTTTTTTTTTTCCCCCTCAAAGCCTCTTTTTGCCTCTCAGGTTCTCTCACCTGAAACCAAAGAGTGGCAGAGTTGCCTGGCCCAGCCCCAGCTGCCCTCAAGGGCTGCTGTTTGTCACCTGCTGACTCCCCAGCTGGTCAGTGGGGCCAGTGCTGTGCTGGAGGTCACAGGGTGAAGGTAGAACAGGAGACGCCACAGGCACTGCTCCTCTTGACCACTGGCAAACCAGGCTGAGGCCGTGGTGAGCCAGGATGAACCCTGCTGCTGGGGTGGCACAAGGTCTGCAATGTGTTACTGATTATGGCAAAATCGTGTCCTGGGATATATAAAAAATCTCTGACCAATTATCATAATTCAGAACAGGTAAACAGGGGAGGTGAGGATAGTGGTTTCTTCATGTAAGTGTAATGAAGTTCATAAATTACATATAATTTCTTCGTATAAGTATATAGAAAATATAATAATGCATAATAATATTAATACAATTCCTTTTTTCGTTCAAAGGACTCCTGAACTAATGTCTGTAATTTTTGTTATTTTCGAGAAGAAACCTTTCACCTAATGATGGCTTGCAGGTTCCTATCCTCTCTTTAGATGCTATTTAAATGCTTAGCTGTACATATTACAGTTAAACATGATGACTCACAAAAACTTAGGGGACAGATAGTAGGCAGCTTCAAGACTGGGCCTCCAACCGAGAGCTGAATTTTCCCTTATAACATTAGATTAGCAAGTTCATGTTCTCAGAAGTCCAAATATGTTCTTATGTTCTCAGAAACTGGCAAATGAGAGGGTACATTAACAAGCAAGTGAGTTTTATACAGTTTTAATGAATTCTTCTGAGAGCTTCTCTTTATGTCAGAGAAAAAACTTACTTTTTTTCCCCCTGCTTTCTCATATACTGTGTCTGAAAAAGTCAATATCCCTCAAATCTTATAGTTCCGCATGCATCTCATCTTAATGCATTGTTTGCTCCCCTGGAGAGGTTCTGTTTCTTTAGATTGATGTTCATGCAGTAGAACACACACACACACACACACACACACAGATACTTGTTCTCCTCTTGACATTCACCACTGTTCTCTCTACATTGGAAATAAACCAGTCTTCAGCTTTAAAAAAGGGATTTGGTTTTGGAAAGAATATTTTCCTCCTGTATTGCGCCACAGGAGTTACGACATCTTCTGTGAGCTGTTTCTGTGAAGGAAGAAAAGTGAGTCTTATGGCCTCCCACTGAGCTAGAGATGGTTAAAATCATCCAAAATTACCTGCAGAAGGGGTTGATGGCATTTTAGGTGAACACAAAAAACTCAGAAATTTCAGGCTTATGCAGAAGAAAACAGAAGGAAAAAAAATTTTTATAAGATTTTAATAATATTTTAAATATTATATTTAATATATTTAATTA
>VWZW01000242.1:2530685-2609742 GCA_013397115.1 Edolisoma coerulescens | reverse complement strand
GCTTGGGGCTTTTTCGTGCCCACCGGAAATCTCCCAATGTACCTGGCTTGGTTTGGCTTTACACAGCACAGGTTTGGGGTTTTCCTTTCTGCAAGTGTGAAGAGCGGCAGAACACCTCCCAGGACCGCCATCCCGCTTTCCCGCTGGGAAAAGAATCCAGTTACTCCTCCCTGCCCGCGCGCTTTAGCTGGTCAGGGGCGAGATCAACTCAGCTGGTCAGAGCGTGGTGCCGATAACGCCGAGGTTGTGGGTTCGACCTCTGGGGGGGCCATTCGGGAGCTGGACTCGATGATCCTTGTGGGTCCTTTCCAATACAGGCTATTCTGTGCTTCAGTGAGATTTCAGCCGTTCCGTGACCACCCGGCCAGCACATTTGTGAAGTGCTGCCTTTTGTAGGTGTGTGCACAGCACTTAAAGCTTAACAGAGAATGTATTGGGGCTTCGAGCAGAAAGGACTTCAAATGGAAATCTAAGTAGCTGAGTACATGCGGTAGCTGAGTCACAATTTCCTACACATTTCCTCCTCTGGGCACAGACCAAGGAGCCGTTCTTTTGAACAGGACCTTACTCGCGGTTACAAGTACAAATTATTCAGTGCTGACATAAGAGAATGTAGAAGTCAGCCACCTAATCCCAGATATGCTGTTACCCTAGGAACAAGCATTTCAGGTATTTGGCTTCCTTGTCTAAACACGTAGGAGACACAGAGTGTGTTGTATAATCCTCCTCTGTGTACTTGGATTGAAGAGGAAAAATAATATCAACCCTGCCTGACCTTGGAAAACCAGGAGTGCTCACACACCTGCTGTGTCCCCCCATGCAGTTACCCAGCCAGACTCTCCAGAGGAAAGCTGCCTCTCCTGGGCAAGCAGGCAGGGTGGGCAATGGCAGGTTTCTGCCATGTCTTCCACGGGCTTGACCAAGGCATTATCATAATCCAGATGGTTTGAGTGGATTTTTTTGTTGGCAGAGTTGCTTCACGCAGTACACTTTCTGTGTGGATTCATTGTGGTTAAGGTCATGTCTTCCTAAGAGGATTTTCTCTTTGGATACATCTTCCATCTTACCCCTAAAGGAATATCAAGGGCAAGGAACCACATGCGTATTTTAACGGTCTCTTTCCTCCCACCCCTCATGGCAGTACACAGTGCTCCTCCCTCAGCCATACCCTTTGCCACACCAGATATGCCTTTTTACAAACCTGCAGAGCGGATCAGAAAAAGAAATTTAAAATTACATTGGCTTAAGCAAAAGGCAAATTGGTGGTCTACTAAAATAGAGGCAAATGGTTGGGTGGAGATGCAGTTTTATGGGAAAATAAACAGGATAATCTGCTCATGTTAAAACAGCAGCAAAGATGGAGACGTACTGGGCAGTTCCTCAGCACTGGGTAAAACTGTGTATCAGCGTTCACAGTAAGCCTCCAACCAGAATATGAAGAGAAGCATTTTGGATGCATAAAAGGGGTCTACATATACATCAGAAATAGTTAATGAGGATAAAAGCCCACAGCTTTTCCCTTTGGAAGTGTGTGATGCCACGTAATGCATGCCTATACCCAAGATTCAGTGCTATTTCTTGCTAAATGGGAATCCCACGTATAGTTCTGCAGCACAAAGTTCATCCTTCCTTGATTTGGCAAAAGTGCATAATGACTCTCTTGTCACACTCAAAGACATTCTTCCTTGCTCGTCTGCAAGGGATGAAGACCAGGGAGAGATTCATCCCTTCCCATCCCCTGGAAACATGAGCTTTGATAGACAGCTAGAAGCTTTTCCTGCATTTCTTAGGTATGGGCCTGCAAAATGCCTGTACTACTGTGCATCACTCAAACCACAAAGAACTTGAAGAATATTCTCTGTTGCAATGATTTTAGAGCAAATTTTATGGGGTTTAGAGACTGTTTCTGTTTTCTGTTCAGACATTTCCTCTTTCAACAACCTCAGTAATGCAGTTGAAGAGCATCAGCTGTGTTAACTTCTCTGTTAAATGCTCCAAAATGTGATTTCGCTGTTCTGCAATGCTACCACCAGTTAAGCAGTGCATCCCTGCCTCGTAAAGGGGCAATAAGGAAGCACAGCAAGCCCGGCACAGCTGCGGGTGCAGCCGGACGCCGAGGCAGATCAACAAGCTCAAGCAACAGCTCAGGTAACAGCCCCAAGGCGGAGTATGAAATTCTAGAGTCGTCGTCGTTGTAGGCGTCAGGGAACCTCACGCAGCTCCCGCGGGAATCGCCTGTTTCCTCATGCTCTGCCGCTGGAGAGGGGCTGTTTTCCCTTTGTCCCTGCCAGCCCGAGTGCATGACCCTCCCTCCCACGTATCCTCTCTGACGTCTGTCCTTGGTCCCCTTCCAGGCAGGCCGTGACCTGGCACTCGGTCCCACAGCTGTGCGCCAGATCCATCCCCAGCCTTCCCGCAGGGCCCGTCCCGCCCGTGGCCCCAGGGCGACCTCAGCCTCCAGCCCGCCCAAGGAGCCGAGCGGAGCGGCCGCCACTTGTGCTGAAGTCCAAAGGCTTCACTGCCCTGCAGGGCACTTTCAAAGCTCTCTGGGCTGTATTTACTCACCTTGAATCGTTGTTTTCTGTGTCGAGCTACCTCAGTGCCAGAGAGGAATGAAATGTTTTTGAACTCGCACACGAACAGTTTCATATATAGACTGTAAACATGTTTTAATAACCTTTTCCTGCACACCACACACAGCCTTTTTCCTTTCTCTAGTTTAAGGGTTTCTCATTTCTGCAAACTTTTTAATTACTGTCTATTCATCTATCCCACTTCACATCGAACAAAAGTACAGACTACACCAAACTCCACGCTCATCTTTCATTTAAAGAGGTTCTCAGGAAGGTCCTCTGTAGCTTCTCCAGCCAGCCTAACCAAAGGCAGAACTCCTGGAAGCAATGGGTTGCATTTGTGAATTAGGGTCCCACCACGGATGGGAACAAATCTCTTACTTGTTATGGCCCCAAACCTATTAATGCAAAAAATAACAGGCACAGCACCAAAGGACTCACACTAGAGGGAGGGAGGCATGCAAACAGTGTAGAAACAATTTTAACTAAACTAAAACTGTTTTCATAAAGCTTCAACCTTCTTCAGAAAACTTGTTCTATCACAAACATAGACTGAGCCTATAGTAAAACAGCAGTGTGATTTTGGTCACTAAACATTTTGCAGCTCTCCCCAGTATATATATATATACACACACACACACACACACACATACACATTCTCCAGTCAAAATTGGAGCAGGATAGGACTCGTAGTGCAGACTTGGAACACAAGAGCTGCGTTACAGCTCTAGGGTTTGCTCTCATTTGAGTGGGGAAGCAGGCTGTTGAACAACAGGCATCACACAATCGAAACAGGTCTCTTCTGCTTTCTCAGAAACACTTGTCTCATCTTTTCCCAAGATCCTTTTTAAGAAAGCAGCACAACACTAAATTAACCCTTCATGCTGCTATTAGAGTGAGGCTGATGCTGAAAAAAAGCATGAAATTTAGAAAATACAGATCACTATGTGGACAAGGAAGAAATTACAACATAACAAATTATAACATCACACCATGAATTTAAATCAATGTAGAAGCTTTTCTAAAATTGGATTCTCTGAGGCAATGGCATTAATAAGATTTTCCAGACAATGTGAACACAAGACAGCATTCAAATTACCTGCACACAGGAATTTCTGCCCAGACCCAATCTGGAGTGCACCAGTTTGCACTACAAGCAGCACCAGAGGCAGTGTAAGCAAATTACCTACAAGCCTGCAAAAAGCCATCAGAGAGGCGAAAGGCCTGACTTTTTATACATGTGTCATCACTGAGGGTGTTGTGTCTGTGATGAGGGAAGGATTAGAAACTCCAGCTCCTGCCGTTGCTTTAAGGGCAGTACAGCACAGGTCTGGTGCTGGCACCCAGGCCCGGATAGTTCTGTGTGCTTCCTGCACCACAAAAAGCTGCCCATCAGCAGGTGTGTGCTGGAAAGCACAAACAAAAGGGTGTTCGGGCACCCCAAGCTGTGACCCCATCTCTGCTTTACAGTAAAAATTGTAGGAGGTGGGCAGGAACCAGAAGATGCCGAAGAGGAAGAGCGGGTCTGTCCTGTGGGGCCGTGCGCCGGCGCTGAGCGCCAGGTGGAGCTCGGAGATGTAATCCTGGCCAGCAGGAGTGCACCGGAGCGCCTGACCCACATTCCTTATGTCCCACTACCTTTAACACCGTGGGGGACAAACTCTCCCCTTCATCACACCTGTGACACCATTGTCATTGGAGTTGCCTTTAGTGCCTGTAGGCGAGCAGGAGGTGGCTGGAAGGGGATGGAAGTCTGCAGCATCGTTTCCTTACTTGCATCTCTCCTCTTTGTTTTCTAAGCTTCCTTCACATGCCATCTGAGTGGCACAGCCTGCAGTATACTGAAAGCCTGATAAGACAGATGACATCATGTCACATATTAGAAAGGATTAATGCTTCCAAAGACTTACAAGCTACAGCTTAGTACTCTGCTATCTGAACACATTGGCCCTGGTACATGTGACGGCTGTCAGCTCAAGGCTCAGCACTTCTACAGCTCGAGAAAGATGGAAGCCAAGCAACCATGGCAAAGGATATGCACCATTCCCTTCACTGATGCAGTAAAAGCCACAAGCAAGCGTGGGCCAAGTCTGGTGAAAGAGTTCCAGGGGAAAGAGACAACTGCACAGCACTGGTTTTGCCTGTGGCAGGGTGCTGCCCCACAGAAAATGGACACACTCATTCCAGCTAGCAGAGGTGAAAAGGGAGCACAACCATTTTTACACTGAGCAGAACTTCTGTCTGCAAGTTGCTTTCTGAGCAAAAAAAAGAACCAAATTCTTATTAATCCACATCACCCACAAAGCTTACCCATCTCTTTCCCTTTAAAACCACATGGCTTTGTAGAATTGCCCCTGTAGGAGGACAGGGGAGTGGGATGACCCAGACAATAGCAACAGCAGAAAGCACCACAGCTCCCTCTCTCAGCAGGTATGAAGGGCTTGCAGGACACACAGTACTTGGGGACAGGCAGTACTTGCAGACATGAGTAGCCCAGGGCTCTGCACACAGGCTCACAGGCATTAGATTCTCCTGTTTTGCAGAGGGTCAGCTGGATCTTGTGGCCTGTGTAAATAACAAGGCTTTGGAAGGAAGCTGAATAGGTACATTATATTCTTCATTTCAGATCCATAGTTCTGAATGGAGGGAAAAGAAATAAAATTTAGAAATCAATCCTAGACCCCTCAGGTCCCCTGAAAGAGAAAGACACAAGTGACTGATGCAGCAAGTTCCACTAAGTTATTTAACTGGTACTGTGAGAGTTGATTAGAATTATTTATTTCCAACTCATAAACCCACATGCTGCCTCTTTCTCTCTTGCCAATTAACAGTATTACTTAGCTCTAATAAACTGCTTTCATTTTCAAGGGGCTTAAGAAGACAAATTAATCACATCAACATGTCTGAAAGGAACAGATGGCAATGAAGTATTAACAGTGCAATTTCACAGTTGGAAAAGCTCCTGAGAGAGGGGGCAAGTAGCAGTGTCTGTAGGACACCTAGCCCTGTTCCCTGTGTGGAGCTGGGGTCCCTAGATCTCACCTCTGCTTTGAGCTTCTGCTTTAACCCAACCTCACCACACATTACTTTTCCCAGAGCAAAGCTACACTGTTTTTCTTATTCAATCTTTAATAGTGAGTAACATCCTTCTAGAAGGCCTCTTACCTCAGCCCATCTCCAGACAGGTCATTACTGCTTTGGATTTAAAAGACTAAATGTCTATCCAATAATGCAATTAGTCCAACCTGTCATTATTCTTACTGGCTATAAACAGAGAAGTGACCAGGAAGGAATACATTGCTCTGTCCGTACAGGGGAGATGCTCTTTTTCCCTGGAATGTCTTGGTTACATTTCAGTGCAGAACAGCTGACTGCCTTTTCCTCTTCTCACTCGCCCCTGTCTCAGAGGACTGTGCAAAAGTGTTGCTCTGTGGGGCCTTTTGGCTCAGCTGTACAACACAAACTTTCTTAAGCTACATCTGGAAGCAAGATAGGCTTTCTCTGGAAAGAGAAAGGGGTTCCTAAAGCAAAACTTGTTCAGGTGAGGACCAAACAAATATATACAATGATTTTAAAAGTAACTGATATGACAATGATTAAGCAACTGTTTAGTGTGTTGTTTTGGCTTCTTTTAAAGAACTGATTTAACTACGGAAGGTTTTTATTTAAAGCATTGAGATAATACTCTCTATTTCAGTATTCAACCCCACAGTCAAAGATTACCTCAAATTGAAACTGCAATGATAACAGTCAGTGTCAAAAGTGTGACAGGTTTTGGCCTCTCCTTTGGGAATGGTAACAGTAAATACTAATTCAGAATTAAATGAATTATTTTAACACCTTTTCAGAACTATTTCAACAGAATACTGATATTAGTATCAATTCCCTTCAATCTGTGCTGAGCCATTGAGCTAAGCATCTCAGCCCATTATCAATCTCAGCCATCAAGTATCAATGTACAATGAAATCCTTCTAGAGACATTAGTTAGTGTCTAGGGACAACATAACATATCCAAAATACTGCATTAACTGGGGCTGTTCCCCAAAGCGAAAAAGGCACACTGAGGCAAAAGGGTTAAGCACCCAGTGCATCCCTCCCTAAGGATTCCTGAGAAAGGCAGCCCCCATCTGCTCAGCTGGAACTGGTACCTGAGCATTAGGCTGGGGAGCAGAATGATGCAACGCAAACGGGTTTTCAAACAGGCTTGAGAAAATAATACACCCTGATTTCACCCTAGCTTGGTGAGCATCTGTGTTCAGCATTGACCCACTCAGTTATAAACCTAGTGTGAGTTTTCCTGCTACTTTATTTATATTTAAGAGTAGAATGTAATGGATTTGGATTTTCCTAAGTTAGAAAACATAAAAAACCAGTCAGAGTTCTCACACTTACAAGAGTAACCCTTGAACAGAGAATACTTAATATACAAAATGGCTGCATTTAAATTCTTTTTAAAATTGAACCCAAACGCAAAGTGAATCCAAGTAGCCCCCTTTTTAAGGCTCTGATCATACAAGTGAAACAACTTGTTTTATCCCTGTAGCTAATATTCAGATGAGTGTTTGTTGTTGGGTTTTTTTCTCAGATTTCCATTATATTCTTGCACTTTAAACCTTTCCAAAAGCGTAGGAAGTCCTCAAACATAAACACTGTTTTTTGTAAATAACAGCAACCCTGATTAATAACCAGAAGATTCAGAATGCCCGTAATGAGCGAGCATCTGTTTTTCTGGACTTGCAAATCATTGATATCCTTTCCCTTTACTTGTAATTTATTTTTCTCATCCAGGAGTCATAATCATTGTTTAGGACTGTAGCAGCAAGTCAAACCAATGCATAAACCATAAGTAATTGACACCAGAACTGTACGAAATACAAGAGTTGTTCCAGGTTTTATAGCCAAAGCATTCAAGGGACTTTTCTGTATTATTCCAGTTCCTTCTGCAAACTCTTTCTTTCTGACCAGTTTGATACTGGCCCTATTATATCATCTTCCTACAGTTGGGGGCTTTATTTTGGAGAGGTGCTTGGAATGGCAGGGGTGGGAAGGATAATACAGATTATTCCACATGTCAAAGAGTTTAAAAATATGGATTACAATGGTCATGGGAGGAAGGTACTCTTGCTAGTTTAAAGCTTTAGTTTGACTCTTCAAATCTTTAATTCTCCTGCACACCCAAGGACAAGCTAACAGGCAACACAAGGTTTTAGACCACTATAGTGCTTAAAATTCCCAAGGTGTAACATCTGAAGAAAGGAAGAAATCAATGTTTGATATTCTGGACCATAAAACAAGCCCGGATAGAAACTGCTTAGCTAAACTCTATATAACAGCAGAGTAATTTTATTTAGTTACTCATTATTTCCTTACTCCTATTAAAGCTTCAATAAAAAGAATTTTGACATCCAGAATCATTATCAAAACTTGGATGCTCACAGCTGGAGAGGCATCCCGAGTAAGGCATTATATTCCCGTGGTTTCAGACTTGGTTCGTATAAAATTCATTTTGAGCTCAGACTTCATTGAGGCCAAAGTCCCAGGCTCTGAAAGAAGCCTCCTGAACTCAAGGTGAATTTCACAGGAGCCAGCTCTGTTAAATCCCACTTTGCCCAGGAGTGAAAATTTGATCTTGAACCACTCTACATTATTAAATTAATGCATCACAGGACATTCCAGCTAGCAGGTCCTACATTTAAGGATTTTCTAGATGAAATTTTAAAGCTGTCCTAATCACCAGGGGCTCTTGTTCATACACAAATGTCAGGTGAACATTTTGTAGACAGCCTGCTAACTTACTGGAACAAAAACCAAACCAAACCCACAAAGCACAACCACACACATTTAAAATAACAGTGGGTAATTCCACAGCAGTAAGTTCTCAGACACTGGAAATTTTCCTTTGAGACAGAAATGAATGTTTCTCTTCTCACCTCATTAAAAAAAAATTGCACATCTCGTTTCCCAAAGAATCTTGGACATTGACCAAAGGCATATATGACACTGGAAACAGTATTCTCCGCTTCCTTGATGAACCTTTCACTTCAAACAGGTCCTGCACATTACACTATCATAACAGGTTTCTCACTGAAAACTTGTTTGCAAAGTTGTTTTTAGCAGAAAATAAATCTTTAAGCTGCCCAAATGATCAAGGCACTCAGAATAACCTTAGGACTGTACTTTGGGGAAGACACAAAGTCTCACTTTCAGCAGATGCTTGACGTCAGACCAGAGAGGGAACATAAGAGAGGCAAAGGTTATGTGCAAACTGTCCCCTGTGGCTTATGCAACAGCCAAATAACACCATTTAGGATAGATGCACATAGAAAGAACTCACTGGATATTACTTTTAATATAAGCAAACCAAAACTGCTTTTGAGGTGTAGGGTATGGTGGTGCCACAGACTACTCTGAACAGCTTCTCTAAAACAAGCATTCAGTAAGTAATTCACATTACAGGAGCCATCTCTGGTAGTACTGTACACTTGTGTCAATCACTTGGTAAACATAAGTTCTGGATATTTAGAGTGTAATTCATCATAACTACAAACTAATTGGAAAGTTGATGGAGCATCCTCCAACTGTACATGAGCTTGCTAAGGGAAGAGTTCAGACTAGCAACACTGAAATTGCTTCACAGTTAAGTAGAAAAAAGTTACAATTCTTTGTCATAGAACATTACACTAGTTTGTTATTTTGTCTACAGTTAAAGTGGGTTTATAGTCAGGATTATTATAAATTAACAGCAAAACAGCTGCCAAAACAATTTAAGGGAATATGATTGAAAGCTAAGAACTTTGATCAAAGCATAATTTTCTAACTTTGTTTTCTAACCCAAAATTATTAAAATACAGAAAAAAGTCATCATTACTTTAAAAAGATGCATCATTTAAAAAGAAGTTTCATTCCTTACAATACAGTTTAAAACTAACAAAGAAGAAAATAGTGCTACATTAAATACAGTCAAGAGCATTTGGATGGCGTTATTTAAGTATAATCTTACGTTCTCTCTTATATGGTCCAGCCATGGATTTTTCTTTGCTTTAATGTATATTTGATGATCACTGAACTTTTCCCACTCATCCTGATGTGGGCTGTCCACATATACTGTGTTAACACTTCAGAGTCAGCATTTATGTACAATTTAAAAGCAGCACAACTATCCTACACTCTACAGCTGTGCTCACTCCACTGCAGTACTGGAGCGAGCACAACAGCTTGGATATCTCAGGGAATGCATCATTGTTCTGAAAGGCCTTTTTTTCCCATCTTTTTCAGGGGGTGGCTCCTCATTACTTTTCTCAGCGGCCTCAGCAGGCTCTGTCTGGAATTGTTCTATTTGAAACTCGAGATGTTTTTGAATGGCTACCCCGAGGACTTCTGGATCCACAGATGCCCCATACACTTCCCACGTCATTCCTTCATCATCCCATCTCACTTCACGAACTGGAGATTTGGGGGCCTCCAAGCCTTGCTCCAGGTTCACCTCAGGGAACACATGTGAGTGACCTTCTGCTGCAGCCGCTGGGCTTGTTGCCGCTGATTTGCATTCCATGGTTGGAAGAGTTTGTACCTCGGCATCTCTACGCTCAAGAGCTGGTTTCAGGCCTTTGGTTATGTCATTCATAGAAGTCATAGTCCACATATCCTTAGTTGTCACTACCATGTCTGCACCTTGCTGGCTGCTCAGGGCAACACAGGCAGCCTTGGCCTCTGGAGGAGCTCTCTCCTGCTGAGCGTGTTGCAGTTGTTCTCCAGGAACGTTACAGCACTTCAGGATTTTCTTGGCATCCAGGCCTGATTCACTTACTGAAGACACCAGCTTAGGATATGTCAGAATGTCTGAAGCAGAAAAGGAATGAAAGTAGCCAGGTTCTGCCTGCTCTTTTCCTGTCTCACTAGCGGAGCACACTAACCGTGGGACGAGCTGTATGGACGGGATGGGCAAGGAGTGGCAGTAGGCCGGGATGGTGGCATCTGCCTTCAGGGTGTCCTGCCTGAGACTGCAGGGCCCAGCAGAGTTGTTGTGAACCGTCATCACCATGGGGGAGTACGCAGAGTTTGGAATATTACCATAAGTCAGACCACCATGAATAATCCCAGGGGCTTGACTGAACATTGTCCTGTTTGGGAAACCATTTCCAGGCATGTGGGGTCCTAGAACAGCAGCGTGAAATGTTCCAGGATCTGTGTAAACAGTAGTGTTACGTGGAATACTGCCACTGTCAAAGGTATTTGTGGGTACTTGTTGGTCTCTAGGCAGGACTGGAAGATGAGTCACAAGGTCTTGATAGTGAGATGTATTTTCATTTGTTTCTGATCCATATCTCTGCGTTTGGAAAGATGTCCTAGCCACTGGCGGACCATGCCTGCAGCCAGAAGAGATTAGGCTGGAGTGAGTAGCACTGGTTTCTATGTGAGTGACATAAGTCTGCTGTTTGCAGCTGCAGGTTAGGTCTGAGTGGCTTCTCTGAAGGGCAGTTCCTGATTCTTCCATTTTACACGTGCTCGGCTGGTGAACAAAGCAGGCTGAAGAAACATTCTGAACAGTGCTGCTCTTTACACACATCTTAGTGTCCCCCATTCCCCAGGAGGCTGAGGACTGTTCAGTGACAAGAACATGGTTTGTATTCTTAGTTCTGCTCTCTGAATGGTCATCGGCTGACTGGTCATTTATGGTTTGGACCTCTGATCCAAGTCCCATCATCCCAGGCTGCGAGAAGGACCACCCAGGACTCTGCACACTCCTTGCATCACTCCTGTTTTCCAGGATATGGCAGATGGTGCTACTATGGCTTTTCCTCAGCTCCTGTTTGTTTTGCCTTTCCTCTAAATTCCTCGAGTGCCCAATACAGGCCAGATTTGAGGAGCTCTTGGAGAGGGGGTGACTGTTGACATTAAAGAGACTGTGACAAGTAGAACTTAGCGAGTCCTGGTAGGAATGGGTATAGAGCTGGTGGCTGTCAGCTGACATGGCAAAAAAGACAGATCTGCAGGAAATGGCAGAAAAGAAAAAGAAGAAATTTAAGTAGGAAATAAATGCACTGAAAACTATAACCTCTACTGACCTTCTGCTTGGCCTTCTTGCTTTTCACAGTTCACAAGTACTTTTTAAAAAGCACAGTACTCTAGTCTAGGTGTACTCAGACCAGTCAGTTTCCATTTTCACTTTCCCCAAAGAGTTTTTCCCTAAATTAGATCCAGGATTTACTATAGCTCTGGGGTTTTTTTTTCCAATTCACAAAGCACAAAAGGAAAAAATCCTCCTTGGTTTCTACCTTTTAACAATAACTATCTCAACATTACCAAGTATCATCTCCCCAAATTCACCGGAGCCATTTTTGGGACATCCAGAGATGTCATGTAACTTAAGCAAAGACAGAAGTATTTTCAAACTGGATAGCTTTTCACCACAGTGGTCATTAAGCCAATGATATTAACTGTATTGTCAAAACAAAAAAAGTTTCATTTTTAGTCATTTCATTTAGACATTGTAATTTCAGAAGTTATCCAGTTGCTGCTGGAGCTTTTAAACCTTAAAGCCTCAACAACTGAACAAGTTCTCCCTTTTCCCCATACCCTTCCTAATAAGTTTCTTGATATTCATGTTACAAGAAGATCACTGGTTTAGTCCACTGTTTTCCCAGAGCCCACACAAGTGTGCAGTAGGTATGGACAAAGCTGTTTTGACTCCTTGTGGCAGAGATGACATGAAACCCAAGGAAATTACCTCTGCCAGGCCAGTGTGAGGTCGCTGCCAGTGGTCCCAGAACAAATACTGCTGGGCAGCACTCCAGGTTGTGCTCACCAGTGGCACCACGGGAGGTGGCGGCAAAGAGGGATCCAGTGAAAGGCTGGAGGTGAAATTCCCCTCTCTCTGTAAGGAGAGTCTGCCCCTCAGCACTGCCTCTGTTAAGGGTGCATGGTCTGGGCTCTTGGGCCATTCACCTTTGCAAATCCACAAATTCATGCTGGCTGTGGAAGGTGCACACTCACAGTACCAGAGGCAGGGTAAAAACAAAACGAGAACATCTTTAACCAAAGTCTTGCAGTTTTTCTGTTCTTTTTTTAGAGCTCTCAGTCACTTCTATTTTCAGAAAACCCATTTTTCTACCAGTTGGTACAGTATCCTACACATTACTAACATTTATGTCAGCAGTTTCACATCTGAGTGAAGTTGTGATTGAAGATTGTGATTGAATCTCACCAGATTTAGCAATCCACTTTTTCTGATTGAATCAGATCTTCTACTGATTGACTACACATATTCCCCTGGTGTCACAGAGGTGTTGCAACATTTGTACAACTAAAGTTATTCTAATGTGCTCATATATCTGTATCTATCCACACATATACATATATGTCTTCTCTACAAGAACTCATTGTGTTGAACAGAAAGATCCAGAGTATTTGTGCATTGCTTCCAGGCCAAGTACTACTGGATATTTTGTTGTGGAGATGCAGAGAGTGAAAGCCAGAATTTCTCATTTCAGACAACTTTCCCTCAGATCCACTCTATTCACTCTGCCTCCTTAGCAGGTCTCCTACAGAAACCTGCACTATTTCTTGTGCACTGTATCACTAGAACAAAAATGAATGTGTGGAACAGGAAAGGTACATACACATGGTGAACAAAAGCACTCTGCAAACGTAACAGGGAAGTTCACTCATAACACATGGTGGCTGCAGGGGCTCACATTCAACCTTCTCAGTGAGAAGCTTCTCATATGTGATCCTTTTAATGTGATATTTACGGGCTCCATGTACCAATGTAACTGATAAGAACATGCCTTTTGCTCCCTCTGCCAACCAAGAGCTCTACAGCTGACCCAGGCACCTATCAGTGCTTGTAATTCCATTTCCATTGCTAAACTTGGCAGGCTAACAGGTTGCAATTTTCCCATCACCTGAAATCCACTTGTGTTGGCTGTTTTCCATAATGAAATTAAATTGAGCATGACAACATTAAAAAATGATAATATTTGCAATCACATTCTTAGGAGACTTCTCATTGTGGGCTGTGTGGCAGGGACTTGTGACCAGCAGCAATGTCCTCTAGCACAGGGTTTGCTCCAATTGGGAATGCAGAAAAAAGGTAATTTCCCATCCTACATACATGTTGCCTCTGCTGCAGCCACTTCCACACATGAATATAGTCTGCCACACAGGGTTCAAAGGAGTCAAGAGGATTAAACACCAGAGCAATAGCTGCCTACAAGGTGAAAACCTTACATTTAATCTCTTTAAAAGATAACACCTGCAAAGGCTCTCACACACACCTGGATGAAACAACACTTACTAATGGAAATCCTCAGACACAAATATTGAGACTCAGGTGAAAGGAAGCTTCAAACACACTCTGTTACAAATGGTACCAGGCTGTGGGAAGTTTGAAGGGCTCTCTTACAAAGTTTACAAGGTTCAAATATGTGCATGTACACAGAAACCAAGGCTCCTATTTGCTTTCTTTATGTAGCAATGGACATGGCTGCAGAAGCCTCTGTAACTGAAAGAAGTGATGCATTTGAAACTGATTGATCATATCACACAAAACACATTCAGATGGATGGAACAGTCCAAACATGGTGACATCACTGAAAACAACGTCCAGGGTGATGTTGGCAATGAAATCTCCAAAGAGAACTCTGAAAACATTTATTTTTGCCCCACTACAGGTGACATCAAGACCAAATGTGTGCCAATGTGACATATATTACACATGTACATGTAGAATATTCTAACCAGCTACTCCCAACAGCACTTGAACATTGTTGCTCAGACAGACCAGTGTTCCACACCAGCACAATTGTAACAATTCTCCTATGGCTTTGGGCCTTCCCAAACTCTGCATTTCACACAAGCTCTGCTGGCACTGATTGCTCAGGGTGCACAAAGATCCCTCGAGAAGAGGCCAAACACCACATGCACACCCCCGAGGTGCCTGATCTCCCACGTGAGCCCGGTGCCCAGCCCACGGCTTCTGGGAAAGGCCGGGAAGCTGAAGGGTCTGGATGGTCCTTCCAACACCTCTACCAGCAAGGGACTGTGTCAGGTACTGAGAATGAGGTGCCAAAGTTTTTAAAAAACCCCAAACATGGAACCTCTCCAATGTCACAGCCATGCAACACCTTTGTGAATCGGCTAATCAGGAATGGATTACCCACATGAAACATGGATAGAAATACACTGATTTTGGGGGTACATAGGCACCCAAACCAACTTTCTTTGTGTGTGCTGGGCAGAGCAGACTGTTTGGCTTAACTTTCATTTTTAAAATGTAAAAATATAATTTATAAGAAAGGAATTTTACTCAGAAATATCTACTTCAGGTTCTGAGTTTGTCTGAAAGATTTCAATTTGAAATTTCAAAGGAGATCCACACCTGAATTCACAAACAAGAAAGCATGAACTTTTGAGGCAGATACTCTGCTATGAATATATAGAAAATTGTTAGACAAGCAGAGAAAGGATTAGGATAGAAATGGAATTAACATCCACTATTTTTGGCTTAGCTTCAGATAGCTTATGAGGGGATCTAGGCTGCTTTCACTAATTCCACTGAACTACTTTAAAGCAACAAATGTGTATTTTGCTATGACTTATGATTAAAGTTTTGACCTATTTAATGCACCAGTAAATTTAGTCTCAAAATATTAAATCTAATGTATGTTACCAATTGAAAGACATTAATTGTAAATCAACTCTGATTCTAAAATTCTTTGGTATTTTTGTACTCCACACACATACTTTTAATTAAACACTCTCATCTTTAATTTGAAATTGTTCCCCCTTGTCCTATCACTATCTGCCCATGTGGAAAGTCCTTTTCCCTCTTTTGTAAAACCCCCCATTTAGTACTCTGTTACTATAGTAAGTTAACAGACAGTGAGGCAGTGAGAATCATCTGACACGTTAAACAACACAGGTTAGTTGCAGAATTTGGGAAGAGTCAGAGAAATTTAATACTATTTACTAGAAACATGCATGCAATGCCAGAGACTTACTTCTCTAAATCTTCCCCAGTTATTTTTGCTTTATATAACTCTGATGGTCAACCCACATGTCAACAAGATTTGTAATAATGACTGCAGGCTGTTTCACCCATCTTCACTTGGCTGATCATACAATCACAAAAACCATCTTTTTTCTTCGTAATATTTAATTTTATGCTTTCAAAACCAGAAACTGACTCCAAAAAAAGTTATAAAATCAGAGCCAGTTTCAGAGGTGAGAGCACTAATATGCAAATGTGGAGTTTAGAAAAGCTAAGCAATCTGATCCATACCAACATTTTTAGATGATGACTCTTATTTTTGGATGCTGACCAGGACCCTCCATGGCAACATTAGCACTCTCTAAGAAGTGTTAGAGGGTTGCAAGGTCTTTGTCCTGAATTTGCTCCTTCATTTGCATCATTCTGGCCCTGCTGTGCAAGAATCAGCTTCACAAGGCAAACACAGAATTTCTGCAACAGCACTAAACTCCAAGACAAACACAAGCAGAATAGTGTCATTTTGACTAACTTAAGAAATTCACTCGAATAGAAGGCTGCTAGATGGAGGTTCTTAACTTTATTTAATCTTATTACAAACACCATGGTTATAAATTTGAAAGTCAAGAGATGTTTATGGTTAAAATGACAGAACTTTAATTACATCATAAGGGGCAGCTGTCCCTTAGCCATAAATACCGCTGACCCCTGCCTGGGGCACAAGACAGCACATACAGGAAAACCTGCATTTCTGCCTAAACAGCCAAGTTCCCTCAGGTACCAGAAGCAATTCAGTATATTCACACTGGATTCTCTTCAGGCCTGCTATATTACAAACAATGTGGCTTCCTCACTGCAATCCAAGACTACACTTCTAAGGTACATGTTTACTGTGGTGAAATGACATAAAAAGGAACATCATCTAACATGACTTTCATTTCTTTTAGAGCTGTACTAATTTTAAAGTATCTTATGCCATCAAAATAAAAAAAAAAATAAGAGTGTGCTTATGTCTAAAAATTGTCCTTGCTTGCCCACAGTGAGAACTACTTGCACAAGATAAGAAAGATCTGTTTTGCTTTAGACAGAGATTGGCATGATAGCATTATGAGATCTGATGGCCTCTCCCTAACTACTACTACTGCTGAAGGAAATAGTTCATTAACAGTAATCACTAACATTTACATTGGGCGGGGGGAGTCAAACCACTTGAAGGGCATTGGCAAAACAGGATTAGCCATGGTAAAAAGCTTAGAGATTCAAGTGCCTGGCATTAGGAGTTTTGCTGTTGCTGTTTTTAATTGTTATTTTATTTTGGGGAGGTATAAGTGAAAGGAAGAAATAGAGGACTTACAGCAGGGGAAAAGGTATCACTTGTCAGGGAACATAAAAGAATTTTCTGAATTCTGTCAATACAAAAAATAATTTCTCTAAATTCTGTCAACTAGATTAATAAAGACTCAGGTTGAGACCCCAATCACTTAACCTTTAATCCATCATCTTCCTGCAGGCTTTCCATTTTGGAATAGCATTATAAACAAACTATGCCTTGTTCAGTTAATCTGCTAATGCCCTTTTGTAAATATTTTCGATCATCCTAAGTATTTCCAAGTATCAGACATCTACAGGACAGATTGGTTTGGGCATCTAGAGACACCAACAGACAGACACAACAGACAAGTGCATGCTGTGTAAACAGAGGAATGGGGTTGTTTTGCAGTTCTGCACTGCAAGAAGCACTGGTGACAGTGGGGCATGTCACTGGGACCATAATTCACAAGGAGGAAGAGGAGTACACTTGACAGGCTGGAAAACACGAGAGCAGGAGAGCTGTGACCCTCAGTGCTCAGCACTGCCGAAGCAGAGGCCGTGTGTCTGATGCCCCTACAAGCCCACTGGTCACAGCCTCGTTCATTTCTGCTAATTACCATTTTGTCAGGCTTTCCTAAAAGACTTTTGTCTTTCCCCCATCCTGTGCTGAGCACACTGGGCAGCTATCTCTGCAGAGACTGGTAACAAGGTTGAGAGTGGAGAGTCCCCTTTACCCTGAGTGCTAATGAACCTCAGCTCTCTCCTTACCGAGGACCACAGCAGAGGCCTCTTCCCCAAACGCTGAGGGTGCCACGGGTGCCCTGCTTACCAGTGGCCTCAGCAGGGGAGAACAAATGAGTTGCCACATCAGAAAATGAATAGATTCCAACACTTGCCAATACATTCACCTCAGTGCAGAAAGACAGGGCCGCTGTGCCCACAGTTATCCCAACAGCTTAGAAAAGCCATGCAGGAAGGTCAGCATTCTCTTTTAAGGACCAGAGACAGCCCACAGCCCTGGCACAGTCTGAGCCAACAAAGCAGAGCTGACAACTCTGAATTCTAAAAATGAAAAAGGCTACAATGAAAGTGCCATGAGAGAGGAACCTGATACAGATGAACCAAAGGAGACCATTTCAGTGACATCTCCAGCTGAATTCCCAGGAAGGATAATTCACATGGCTGTAAATAAATTATTGGGAAACCAGAGAGAGGTGCACTCTGTCACAAGGGAGGCATGTGTTGGGGCATCGTCCGGACACCACCATGTGATTTACTACTGCAACATGTGTTTTCTTTGCCACCTTTTTTATTTAATCATCTCTCCCAGAAACAACTTCAAAAATCTCTTGGATTTAGATCTTTTTTTAGAAAAATTTTATAAGCAAAACATTACTCCCACTATATCTCCATGCGGAGATCTGCATCAGCATACAAACTACCCTACAATATACCCAACAGAGCTAAAATATGAGATATTGTAAAGTCATATTTGATGCTCAATTTTAGTGTTTGACAGCTCACTTCTTTAAAGCTCATATTTTCAGTTAGAAGACTTAAAACTTTTAATTATAGATTAAATATCATGACATAGTCACGTAATCAGCTGTTTTCACCAGCTGGGGCTTTAAAAAAAAATTAAATATAATGACAGCAGGCAACATTGACCTAGAATCATGCTTACAGTGAATAGTGCATGCCTAAAAAAGTGGTATATTAATATAATTGTCTTTCTGGCTTAAGCAGAACAGAATTAAGCAAAATGAAACTGTTAATTCAGATGCCAGGATTATGCTGTTAAGAACTGATGGCTACTGATATCCACTGGCAGTGCAGAAGTCCTGTGAAAAAATATTTGATAGTCTCTTTAGGAATTCATCTTTAATGCAGAAAATACGCAGTGGCCTATCTACGTTTGGATTTATTTCAGAGAGACAGACACTAGTGAGCCTTTTCCTCCTCAGAGCAGGGGATCAAATCCTATTCCATCACATGTTCCAACTTGGAGGAGCATTGGTCTGGTATTGAAAAACTCATGCTCCTCGGAGCTCCATTTTCATGCCCACCCTTCAGCCCTGAGCAGACCATTGATCTGGAACTCTGCAAAAACACGTGGCCATAGCTTGCTCAGCAAGCCTCTGCCCATCAGAGGCCCAAGCCTGCCAGCTGTGGGAATCACAGCTGCCTGGGCAGCAACAGGAAGTTAAAAATCATACAGAAAAGCAGAAGCTCGCTTACAGCCTCCTTCCATCTCCGAGCAAGGGACTGCAGCTGGATATCAATGCAACCTGCACTAGAGGCCAGCAGTTTGCTCACCCAACAAACCCCACCCAAGCTGGCTAAGTGATTAGAATATCTACTTGCAAATTCATGGGGTTTAGTAGAAAATATTCAAATAATCATTTCTGCTGTTTGCTTAACAGTGACAGTTAAGAGGGAAGGTACGAACTCGGCTTATCCTCCCTGCCCTATGGACACCCCAGCTTTAATGGCACTGCACTTTAGAGTCTGAGGGAATTGGGATACAGCTCCCAGCCAGGTGAATGCTCCTCTGACAGCTAAAGCTGTGTCACAGCCTGTGCCGGTGCATGGACAGCTCTGTGCTGGCTGGAAGGAGGTGGCCAAAACCACAGAGCTGAGCCTGTCTAACGTGCCCAGCCTCCCTGAGAAACTCACTCCCTTGCTTCAGTGTTGTGCCAACAGAGATAAAACCTTTATAACCAGCTGCAGTGGCAGACAAAGGAAGCTCAAATCTGCCTTAAAAATACTGAGTAGAGATAGCCGCAAGCACAGCAGCTTTTCATGTTCACATATCATCCTTAATTGAAGGATGGCAATTCCTACAGCAGCATCAAACAGGAATTATGGTGATATAAACAACAGTAATAGCAATCTGAAGGTCTCCAAACATCTTCATTAGGATAAAGACAATATTTTAGATTGAAGGATGCCTCACCAAAACAATTAAAGATGGCTCATCATTCTTCAACATGTAATAGTTGAATCTCTTTCCTACCTACAAAAACCTGCCAACTTACCTAGCAACACCTAGAAATTTACCTTAATTTCTTGCTCCCTTGTTTTTCCCTGTGATTGAACACTATACAAAGGCCACAAAATCCCCTTCAATTCGTTATTTAAATAACAGCATTTATGAACTGTACGCAAAACCTTGGCGAAAAGAAGGATTCAAAACCACAATCCATCTCCCTCCAGAAGGTGCTCTCAGTGGTGATAGGAAAAGACTGACTTCTGCGTTGTTGACTGACAGAAAACTGACTTCCAGAATTTAAAGAAACAATTGCTCAGTAATTAGAAAGAGGAAACAATTGCTTTCTAATTCTGTCTGTGCTCACTGACATAGTGTATGACCTTGAGCAAGTCATTCCCTTTGTGACTCAGTTTACTCATCTGTGACTCACAGATTAGATGCAGAAGCCCCTGATGTAGATATTTAAAGGCTTAATTCATGATTGCAGAGCACTCTCAAATCCCAGAATAAAAGACACTAAATATAAGATGCTGAAGATAATGCATTCCAGCCCTTCTTTTGTAATATTTGGATTGAAAGAAATAAACAGATCATCTCTACAGGAAATTCTTGTTGCACTTGCAGAAAATTCACTTTACCAGTAAAGTTCAGACACTACCTGTGCCTCAGAAGCATATGTCTAAAGCACCCCCTGCAACTTTCTAGCATCAAGTGAGGATAAGTAATCTCAAGGATTTCAAATACTCAGACTCAGCAGAGTTTCTCAAATTAGGCATTGTAGGTATATACTCTCTATACGATATGCATGCTAACAATGTGTATATTGTATATGCATGGCATATTAAGTAGCAATGATTAATTATTACAAGCAGTTTCATTAAACCTTTCTAAGCAGAGCTGTCACAACTGCAGACCACGCTGTCCTGCAGTGCCACATGCACTTGTAGGCTTTTATTTACTATGATGAACTTCTCATGAAAAAGAGATTCTGTGACTAATTGAAGCCTTCAGTTCACACTGCAAGCTGTCTTTTATGTATCCTTAAGCTGGAAAAGAGCTGGCAACCTCTATCCAAAGGGCTGACTATTGAAAAGAATTAAAAGAGGACTAGCTAATCACGTTTCATAGCATTGTTAAAAGTTGCCATTGTAGTATGAGGTAGCTTTGAAACTATTTAAATGAGGAATATGGGAAGAATAAGTTTTCATTTCCAACTCGGTATTTTGACATTTAAAAACATTATGTCAAAGTGCTATGCCTGTCTCTCAGAAAAGCAACTGTCCCAATTCATCGGTGGTCAAATCAGACTTATGTGGGAAACCATTACCTATAGTTTTCAGAGAACATCTGAAAGGGATGAAAGGGAGCATCTCCCTACTGTCTCAGGACTGAGAGAAAAACATTAGAGCTTGGCTAGAGAAGAGCCCCTGCCTCCCAAGGCTTGTTTGACACCAGAGACCTTAAGGAAAGAAAACCCAAGACAGAGTAAAGTAACAGTCCAAAGCAGCAGACTGAAGTTTGCAAATACTTTGTCAAATCCAAGTATGTGAAGAACTTCCTCTAGAACTAATGTTTACACCCCACTCCATGTAAACAAGCAAATTTCCCCTCCTCTTGGTTAATCTCAATCATAAACTGAGCTGCAGAAGCTTCTACTTTCTTATTAACATTTAATAATGTCAGAATCACAAAGTTTTGAGGAACAACTCAAGAGCTGCAAGATAATTCAGTTCCTGTCATCATTCGGATAGAGGAAGATCCCACCTGTGTGACATGGACAACTAGAGAATAACTCTTCAGACATCTGCTGCTAACTGCTAGCAACAAGGTACTGATTATAAAGAATAAAGTCTCGGCTGCAGGAATTCTTTGCTTTTCAAACACTGGTTTGACCATATTCAAGGCTCACGCAGACAGAACCCTAAGAAATCTGATGTGACCTCACAGCTGGCTCTGCTCTGAGCAGGAGATTGGAATAGATGAATTCACAGGGTCCCTTCGAAAATGAACGATCCAATGACTTTTTAAAATTCTCTTCATAAATATGTGCTTTTATCTGTCAGTGCCAATAAATGTCATGTACCTTCTCAACCTGAGAAGCTGAAATGTGCAGCCATTTTGCAATACTGAACCACTTTTAACTGATTGGAGGAACCTCTACCTTTTACTGAAACGAGATAGGAATGACTTTGGAAAGGAAGCACAAAGGTGATCCCGGTATTCTACATGCAAGGTGATATATAGGAAGGAGGCAGTGACTCCAAAAGTTTCCTTTCAATCCATTAGCACCTCTCTTGCTACTAAATCAACAAAATCACTCCACCCCTTTCACAGTTTAGAGGCCATTGGGAACCAAATAAAACTGCTATAACAAGATGTATGTTTTTCCTTGATGTTTCAAGAAGTACTGATCTACTCTGTTCAGTCAAACACTGAACTTTCCCAGCAGATTCTTTGCAGGAGGCAATGATTTTAAAAGTCTAAAAGAAAAAATCCAGTTTATGAGTGCTAGGGTGGCTTTGTGCATTCATCATCTCTCCAATTTCCATGTCAGGTTTGCTTAGTTTGAGCTGAAAGGGAGCTGGATTTTTCGGCTCAGCTCAGATGAACTGGGTTCTGTCAGTCTTCTGCACTGTCGATTGGAGTAAAGCTCTGCAAGTCAAATGAAGGTCTTACAACTGCTCAATCCCATTAACCTTCATTTGCACACTCAGGTGTGCCCTTGCTAAAGCTTAATTAGCAAATATTCTGCAGATGGAGAAAGACTCCTCCTCCTTTCTCTGCTTTGTACTAAATCCACACTGTGCACAAGTTCAGCCATCATTTTGCAAGAACTTCCCCACACAGGGACAGGCCAGTTTAAAGGTGGTCTTTCTTATGAAGCTTTTTTTGGTGCAGAATGATGCTTTGCAATAACTCACATGCTTAATGCTCACACACCAAACTAGGAAAGACCTGGCTGATGTCAACTTCATTTAGTTGGCCTAACCCAATTCCCATGCTCTGAGCACATCTACCCAAGCAGCCCCAAAGTGATTTTTTTTTGTGGTTCCTGTTGCTAAAGATAATTTCTCAGAGTGGAACTTTATTCCGGAGATCTTTAACAGCTTTTCTAAATGGAAGAGACCATCCTCTTCCCAACAATCCCCTAAGCAATCAAAGAATACTCCTAAAGGACAGTTCTTAACATACACATGAACTACCAGCTGCACAGCTATAGATTAATTGAATTATTATAAAGCATCTATAGGAAATATTGCATCAAATTATCTAAACCAGAGAAAAGCTCAGCAGTAGCTTTCAGTTCACTGCCTTCTCACTGTATCCCTCATGCAGATATTCCTGACCACTGTACTCCAACATTTATTTTCATTCTCCCCCTCATTTTGCTTTTACAGAAAAGATCTCTCTCCCACCACCGAAACACTGCCCCCAACCCTCCCTGAAAAAAAAAAAAGTCTGTTCAGGGTTTGGATAATTCATGTCTTCCAGAATCCTAACATCCCAGAGAGATACTGTCAATGCATACAGCTTTACTGTTTACACCAGTTAAAAACCTCTTATTTCTGTACAATAGACTGGAAGAATTAACTAAAGGCTCAGTGCCTGCAGTCCCTGTGGCATGGCTCACGGCCAAGGGAAATGATTAAAAAAAAAAAAAGAGTTCAAGTCTGACAAGGAAAGTAAAGTGCAACATCATTTGCAGCCTATGATTCCTGCTGTACTGTTGCTCTTGGGCCAGGATGGTTTGAGACCACAAGCAATGAAATATCACACACCTGCCAAAGATACTTGCAGCAACATAAATATTGGTATGATAACAAAAACAAGATTTTTTTTTTCTGATTAACTGGAAAAAATACTTACAGAATGAATACCATTAACAGGTCTCTGTCACGTCCCTAGCTTGGAAAGCATCATCCCTAGGCTGCATTCTCTCTGTGGAACAGCTTGCAATATCCAAATACAAGGACCAGTGAAGTACACTCCATCCTCATCTAAAAACATTAACTCCACGGCAAAGGAATAAACAATTCAGTCTCTCTAACCTCCAGAAGAGCCCACTGGAGAAGAAATAGGATTTTGGTGCTGTTCTGCTTGGAAGCAACTTGCCTGCAGTCAGGTGTAACATTACCTCACTGGTACAGCAAATACCTCTGCTCATCTGCAGCGGCTAAAAGCTACCTCAAATTCACCCTTTGTCATTGCCCTTAGCAGGCAAGAAAGAAAATCAAACTTCAGAGGTCTAATGATCATCAATAACAATTTTCCTCTGTTCTACCCTCCCTCACACACTTTTATTTTTCGAGTGCAGTTTGAATATGCATTGTTTACTGTTGAAGGAAAAAGGTGGATTTGTCACGGTTATCTGATGGAAATTTATCACATTTGGTATTATAAACCAGCTCTGACACCCCAAGGCCACACACAGTTTACTGCTCTTGTTTATGCAGCCCTGAAAAAAATGTCAGATGAACTAAATTGCAATTGCAGCTTTCTCTGGAATACAGTTAAGATAAAATGTCTGGACAATAAAAATCAACAAAACCTGGTAAGTGGAGAAGCGTTTATGGAGTAACCAAGACATGACATGAAAACACAAAGCTCTCATCTAACCCACCCTCCTAAATGAAAACTTCTCAAAACCTAATTGTTTTACACAAAGACTCCATTCAGAGGTCTCCAAACTCAGATCTTACTACAATCTATGTTCTGCAAACATTCAGACACACACTAAAATATGCAAACAACCATCTACAAGCTTTCATCAATGTCGTGGTGCAAGAAAACCACTGATATTTTTATATTTCTGTACGAGATGATTACTTTGAAGCATGAGTCAATGGAAGAGAGGTAGATTTTCATCTATATATGCTCCATCTCATTTATGTACAAGACCAACATCCTGCAAAATATATTTATCTCAGGGCTACCTTTCCCATCACCTTTCACACTTAGAGTTCTCTAAATGGAAATAACTGCTTGCTCTCCCTCCCTTTTAAACCTCCTCCCCTAAAATCCAGGAGTGCAACAGCACAGACTCTCGCTTTTAATCTCAACATAAACACAAAACAGTCTTCTACTAAGGATTCTGATACAGAATATTTAATCTCGTGACAACAAAAAGCCAAACCAAATCAAATCTGTGACTTTAGAAAAGACATGTTTTAGCTTAAGAGAAAAAATTTATTTGCCATTCTACATAGCAATTGATCATTTATCTAGGAAGGAAAGGTATAAAACAGCTGATATGCAGAAAGCACTGAGATATTCCTCAGATTTTTCTAGTGTTGGATATTCTTCGGAATTTAAAAAACACGTGGTACACATGGTGGAAAACAGCAAGGTAAACCATTCTCTGGCATATTAGTACTAAAAGGTAGAAATTTAAAGCAATACAATTTACTCTTTTCTCTTATTTTTAGCATCCAAACCCTAACATATACAAAAGAGATAATCAAAAAGCATCTTCATAAACTCACAGATGTGCAGAGGAATAAGATGAACAAGCTTATAGGGTTTTTTCTCCCCCAAAGAAACAGTGACATGTATGTTCTGGAAACACTTACTAAAAGACAAACATACACATGCAAGTCAAAGACATCAGCACAAAAAAACCACCTTCTACAGAACTACATTAAATTCAATTAAAGCTCAGAGTCATAGTTCCCATCATTTTAGAAAAAGAGAAAACTACCATTTCCTGGGATTTTCAGTCCAGTTATCAAACCCCTGCTGCCAACACAGCACTTACAGAAGCCTGGGTCTGTCTCTGTGCAGCTCCTCTCCCTTCCCTTCCCCTCATCTGCTTTGTTACTCTCCTGGCAAAACGGAGAGGACTCGGTGATGAGAGAATGGGCAATACACGACTTCCGTGGTCCTTACCTTCCCCCTACTCAGAGATTGCACATCCAGCTTCCCTGCACAAGTTACTTGGAGGGTATTTAAAAATAGATGCTCAGCAATCTGAGGAGAACAAAAGCCAAAAGAGTTCAGATTTCCTCTCCTTGATCTGCCTGATGCTGTTGACACTAAGGTGAGCATATAAGGGGAAGGAGGTGGGATTGTTAGAGAGCATCAAAGGCAGGAGACTGGGAGATGGGGTTCCCTCTGCCTCGACGTGGCACCCCTTCCGGGCTTCCCCCTTGGCTGGAGAGGAAATAAAATGGAGCCTAGGAGGGAGGGAGAGAGATAATCCTGCAGCTTCATCTGATTAGAGAAACTGGGCCTGTGCAGAGCTGGCAATGCCGCCAGGGAAGCACGGGGAGGGGAGGCAAACAGGGGCAGGAAGAGGAGGAGCAGAGGGGGAGGAATAAAAATTGTAAGGGTTAAAGGAAAATTATAAAAGGTATACGAAGGAACCGACTCCTGGGCCAAGGCATCCTGTATGTGTTCAATTTCAAACCTCATGTAAAGGTGAAATCACCAGTAGGAAACACCCATTGCTTCTGGTAATGTGGAGCAATTGGAAAGAAAACAAATCAAACCCCAAGCCCAGAACGCAGCAGTCCTGCAGGCACAGACTGGGAACAAGGATGTATCCATGGACTGCAAAGAGTGAGATTGCTTGTGCTGAGCAGGGAGAAATGGAAAAAGCAGTATGCTACAGATAATTACCTAGTTTGTGCCAAACAGGACACAATTTAGAACACATTTTCTATTGCAAGTCTTTTTCCAGAACTTGTTTCCACTTACTTAAAGACATCTTAGTTGAACCAAAGTGACATCCAAAGAGTTTGTGTCAGCAGACACATCAGGGTGCTCGCAGCTGGGGCTGCCCACCCGCAAGGCTCCCACTTGTGCCGTCCCTCTCTCCCACCCCTGGCACAGGTATCTCTGGGCTCACAGTTGCCCACCGACTGTGGCCATCCTCACCCCCGTGGTGCTGCCGCCCTTAGGGGATCCCAGCCTGCCCTCTCTGCATGCAAATGTGGAGGCAGCACCGCGTCCTCGCACTCGGCCTGACACAGGGGCTCACCAGGCACGGGCAGGGTCCCCAGGGTGCTGCTGTTGAGCACCCCTACCCCATCCTTGCCCAACAGGAATATCCTGTCTTGAGGAAACAGGCACGCAGGTCCTCCTAGCTGCCAGGTGTGACCTGTGGTGCATCAGGGAACATCAAGGACAGATGTGACCAGAGGAGGCTTGTCCCCATCCACGGTGGCCCGTTTTTGTATAGAATCTCCTCTTTTGCTCCCCTTTACGAGGGGCTACGCTCAGTCCTTTCCCAAGGACCACTCCAGGTTTCTGCATTGTGAGCTGCTTTTATTTCTTTCTGGCCTGTTCCCTCCATTTAGAACTTCACACAAGGGAGGGTGATTGGATCTCTAATGGGGCAAGGAGAAGGATGCCAAAACATCAGAAAAGAACCCTTTTAAAGTCCTCTTTCTTTCTGTTCAGGAAGCAGTTAATAATTTCTGTAAACCACTTACAGCAGTTCTCCATTTGTTCCTAAGCCTTCACCAATACCCTCCCATCAGGCCTCACTCAGCTGAGAGCGGAGGATCAAGACCCCCCCCCAATGCTTTTAGGAATGTACAATTGCTCCCTGAGTCTTCAGAATGGGCTGCAAAACCAGTAATTTCCTATGTGCTTCCAGGCTTTGTTCCTAAGATGCACACCCCCACAGAGTCACCGAGCAATCGCCCTCAGGCTGCAGGTCAGGAAGCATTTCAGGGGGTAAGAGCCACACACGGGCCAGCAGCAGCTTTCTGGCTGTGTTATTTTACCCACCATGTATTACAGCAGTGAAGCAGAGTAGGTACTTGCAGTCAGCTCTTGGAGCTGACCTTGACATCCTTCCTGCCAGGCTGGAAACAGAAGTTCCTTGAACCTGTCCCTTCCAGCACATCCTTATCAGCATTTCTGCTGGCCCAGGATCTTGCCCAAGTGACTCTTCCCATCCCACGGTATAGGACTGCAGTGGTGCTGCAGGGAGAGGGCAACTCTTCAGCTTCCTTTCTAATTCCAGCAGGAGACCTTTGGCTGACAGGGTGAGACACACCCCTGGCACTTGTAGCTACTCCAACATTGTTCCAGTGCCAGTGGCCAGCCACGGAAAACTCAGCACAACCCTTCCACTCCAATGAATCTTCCAAATGAGTCCCAAGCTGCTCAAATGACGTCCCAAGAACATACAAAAGATACAATGAGAGGACAATACTGCACTTAGCTTTCCCCCTAAACCCTTTACAGAAGGAACTTGCTGGGCTCTCTTGTCCCAGATTTTCTATGTCCAGCAAGGTTGACTAGTTTCATTAAAAGCACCAAAATGTGCTTACTGGAAGATACTGGTGACCAACTTTTACATCAACAGGTCACAAATCTGGGCATCTGTAATGATGCAGTTGGCATTCAGCTTTCTCATTCTACAATTGATGAGAAAAGGTGTAAAACTGCCTCAAATACAGATTTGGAGAATTTATTGTTGTGTCTTTCTTTAAGAAAGTTGATAGTTAAAGGAAGCTGAGAAATCAGTAGCCTACAGATCCATTAGGCCAAATCCAGACAATGCTGATGAATTTCTTTAGATAAGAAGGAAACCATTATTTTTCAAGAGGATGACTTCAGAACAGTTCTGCCATCGTGGCTCAGCCTGACAAGCATTCATGTTTTCTTGAGAACTCCACCCAGGGCTTAGACATGTGACAATGTGTTTAATTTCATGAAATTAAAGTCCTACACCCAGCCGTGGAAGAAAGCTTTCAAAATTACTGTTTACTGATTTGGGTGCTTGAGGATCATATGAAAGCAAGCCACCAGCCCCTTGACTTTGAGTCAGCTGGTGTGAGGAAAGGCAGTCAGCTCTGCTTGCCTGCTGAAGAAGGGCACCACCGGGCAGAGCTGTCAGACCCGCAGGCCAGCTTTTGTCAGTCTCCATCCAGGGAACCAGGGCTTCCACATTCAAGAGAGAAGTCCAGTCCTAACCCAAAAGCCCTTTATCTAACCTGAAATTCACTGGCACACTTTGGCCATCTAGTTCTCTTCAGAAGAGGAAATGGGGTAGGAAAACCATCCTGATTGCTTGGTGCCTCTGCATGAGACCTAAAACCTTGTACTGCAGCCCTTCTCTCACCCCTTCCCATTTATAACCCCACAGTCTCTTCTTGCACTGCCTGGTCTGCTGTCATTTAGAGCAACTTTTCCTGCCAGGTAGGTGACCTGGACCCACCCAGACTGTGCCTTCTGAACTCCTCCATCAGCCCTGAACCTGCCGAGCTCTGCTGCTCTTTGTGGGGGCAGGTCTGTGTGCCCACAAACGCTGCTGGCAATTTGTTTACATCTCTGTCTGGGGGCTCTGCATGCAAACCCTGGAAGGCTGATACTTGTTGTCTGTTGATTCAAAACCACTTAAGCCAGTGAAACTTCACCTTCAACCAGGCAGATTTTATCTTAATGCATTTCTGGGATATGTTCTAGTCTTCCACAATAAGGCAGCCCTCCAGGAACAATATGCTGTCTTGTGGGTAACACTGCTCATTTGCCTGAATGTCATCTGCCACAGCCAATTTGGATCAGGTTTTGGATATCTCCATTGTAAAGTATTTTCAAGTGTTTCTGAAGAATAACAGCCCCTTAGCACAGTCTGAGAGAGCCTTCAAGATAATAACTAATGCACCATGGGCAAATTTAACTTTTTCTATGCCTGTAACCAGTCAGAAGCTCTCCACTCCAGATACTCCTTGTCCCTTATTGAAATTGGCATTCTGTATGCAGTGCCAGTTTTCAGGTTTTGCTTATACTCAGACACCCAAAATATTCCAGTCAGTCCAGTGTAGGAGCTAGCACAGCAAATGTTCACACACACACTTGAGGCGACTGAAATGCACCTGAGACAGTTTAAAAACATGAAACTGACCATCCCCTTCCATTTGACATAAACAGCATGGTTATTTCTAACAGAGTTCTATAAAGAAAGCAGTTCTGTCAGATAAGTGATACCACATTAACTTCAGACTTTCCAATACATCCCAATTAATCACCACCGCCTTCTCTGTCTTTTGACAGACACACACAAATATCATTCCATTAGGCTGTGTGCCATGTCTAACACATCTGTCACTAATTTGTCTATAAACACTCTATATAATACAGTTCTGGGTATAAACATAAACAGTGTATGGAGTGCTTCTATCCAACAAGCATCATGACAAGTTCTGCTTCTTGTACCTGGGAGAAGATAACTGCTGCTTAGACATCCCAATTATAGTAGGCATGGTTACTGAATAAGCCTCTATTCTGCAATTTTATTTTTCTGCGAAAAGGACGATGATTTGTGTTGGTTTATCTCATAAAGTCTCCATTAAATCTGCCAAGTCACCTACATTTATCTTCATCGGGAACTATGCTGTAACACTACTGACATGACTTTTTTCAAGGAGCAACATAGATGCAGTTCTCTCCTTTGCAGAATTAATCTTTCTGAAAGCTGTCAGAATTTTTAGACCAGTGAAAACTGGTGGTTTTGAGCTCTGTCATCTCCTCTCTTTTTCATCTTGGATATAAGAGCTGCTTTCTCAACACAGCAGAACAGTTCTTTTGCCTTTATTTTACCTTGGCAGTTAGCGAGGCAGCCCACCTGATACAAACAATCTCGTGTATTGCAAGGATTTAGCAAATCTCTACACAGCACTATTTTTAGTTTGGTCGTCAAACAAATAGAACAGTTGTTTATGGAGAGTGAAAACAAGCTCCCTTTTTAAAGCATGTTTTGTAATAAGCCAAAGATGATATTGCACAAAACCTTACATCTCTTAAATCAAGGGACTATCACATGGACACTCTGCTCTACTTCTCCCAGAGGTCATTTCCTCCCATCCACAACCACCAGAATGTCTTCCCTACACTTCCTTAATATCCATTAGTAAAAAGCAATAAATAATTGCACCAAAAACCCCAACCCTTCAAGCCAGTTTTGGGGTAGCTTTAAGCTGCCTTTCATGCAATAAGGGCTTTGGCCTTTTTGATAATTTAATCACATGTTTAGCTTCGCCCTGCATTTGACTGCTAGGCTTCCATCTGCTCTGTACTCTCAGCTGGAAAGGAGGCAAGCCAGGACCACAGAAGCAGGAAGAGCTCCAAGGGCTGCTGTCATTAAAAAGAAAAAAAACCCAAAAAACAAAACAAAAAAAACCACAACAAAACACAACAAAACACCACACTTTGAGAAGTCACCACTAATTCTGTCCTTATGTGTCCTTGCCCACCAAGACACTTGCAAATTTGGATCTTTTTTTCAAAACCACATTCATGCATATACTAAACCTCCTTGGTTTACTTTTGCAAATGGTGTCATTCAAAAAAAATTACTTGGTCTTTGGACAGCAAAGTATCAGAGTCTGTTCTAGATGTTAACTGGTGCCCAGGGCTGAGGGCTGTAAACAAAACTGTAGAGACAGTTTGCTTTACTTAATGGGAGTTAAGCATCTAAATAAGGACTTGAACTTTGATGCCTCAGTTCCCACGTGTAAAATGATGAAATGGGATCAGTGAGAAGCTGGGGAAAGCGCAAAGGAAAACACTACTCAAGAGGAAAGTACTGCAGCCTGGGAGCATAATTTTCCCTTATGCACCTTGAAAAAACACAGCTCTGCAGCTCCAAAGAAAGGCTTTGCTCTCCCATGGGATCTGCAATATTCCCAAATAACTCAGACCACAGCCATCATAATGTAGCTGTCAGTCTCATGGCCTGTGGATCAGCTCCAGTTCACTCAAAATTCCCAATCCAGACTCCCTTTCCTTGGACAACAGGCCTGGGCAACATATCCATCCCCATTTCTACCCCATGCAGCAGGAGCTGCTTATACTGGTGTCCCTGACTTCATCCAGGATATGCAGGGGAGAGAATATGATAGAAAGAGAGAGGACAGAGGCTTCAGGACAGTTGGGGGGAATTTGAAGAGGATCTGGATCTAGTCCCTGTCGCTGCCTGTAGTGGACCAGTCTCATAAGAGGCACGATGATCCTTAGTTAAATGAAACAGACAAAATTAGTGTGCAACCAGTATACCAGAGTGACATCCCAAATTAGAGAGGAGCTGAGAGCAACTGCACTGTATATTAAATAAGGCTTGCAGCACTAAGACCTAGATTTCAGAGGAACCCCACAGCAAGAGAACAATGCTATTTCAAATGTATCCAGTGTCAGAGGCAGTCCAGCAAGATGGACTGTAAGCCCCAGGCTAACTCTGCCTGCAATAATCTGCAGGCTTGACTCTGTGACAGATTGAAATGCAGTAACAGTGTTTATGCAACTAAATCTTGTTCTAATCTATTGGTTTATGTAACCTTTGCTCATGGACATACTGACTCATAGGTCTCAGGAATCTAAAGAAAATCTCCTTTAACTCTCTCCCAACCTGTTGTCCAATTAACAGGTTGTCAGAGATGTTGTTCGTTCTCTTTGAAGAAAATTACGTTGGCAATGGGAAAAAAGGTATCACTTAAATTTCTCAAAGCCACTCTACTTCTCCACACATACAAATGAACTTATATAATAAGCTCACCCATGGTGTGCAGGTGTCCTTCAGGTTAGCATTTCCAACCACAGAATGTACCATTTGAGCCCCAGGCTGGAAAAGGCAGAGAAATTGTTTGCTTAACTCCTACAGAGAAAAAATACTACTTTCTAGAATTTGGACTTTTTTTTTTTCTGAGTAAAGCAAGGCAACAATATCTGTGTCAGTGGCACTTATTCTTCCTAGCTTGAAAGATTTACTTTCATCCTTCTCATATTTCTTGTATTCCCTAGAACATTTTCACATCTATTTTAAGTGAAGAGCCAACCACAGGAACAGTGTGCAGCATTCTTTCTGCAGCACTCACAACTCTAGTGATTACCACACAAAACATGCCCACATCAGCTTATTTTACTCCTTCCTGTCTAGGCTCTAACCTAGATTTTTAAAGGATTTGAGTTATGATCAAATCTTTTTGCGTATTTTAGGTTGTGGGGGGGTTTTTTTGTTTGGTTTTGGGTTTGTTTTTTTGTTTGTTGTTGGTTTTGCTTTTTGGGCAGGGGTTGGTTTTTTGCTGCCACTGGAATAGTTCACATAGCTGCTGCAATGTTGCCCTCGTGACACTTGTTAAGTACCCTGTACCTGATTTAATTTCTAACCCTTTGTATTGAGGATTCATACACAGGCCAAACCTGATGGATATCAACTGGAATTAAGTGTTTAGAGCCAAGCCCCATTGTATTGGGTGTGTTTAGGAGAGATCATTATGTATTTCTGATGCCGAAGGACACTACCAGTACTAGATAAACATTCTGTAACCGGATCAGGCATTCCTTATCACTTTTTGCAGAAGCAGTGTAAGAATGGGCAGAGTGCCTTTTCCTAGTAAGTTCCTTTACCCTTGGGATGGTGCCCCGGTGGATTCTTGGTCCTACTGAGCAGTTGACCCCGGCAGAGCCAGAAGCTGTGTCCGAGTGAGGTCGGTCACGTTCCAGCACTGCCCCTTGCCAAGGAAAGCCAGCAGGGACAGCCCCAGGATGGCGCCCGCTGGCCACCTCCTGGCCACTTGGCAAAGACAAAGGCATCACTTACCCGCATGAAATAACAGCTTAATTATATGGAAGGTTTACTCTTTTTTTCCTACATTCAGCATTTTAAATTCCTTTTTTCTTGCAGCTTTGACCCTTAAGGTCTCCCTACAGTCTTTCCCAGGCTTTTGAGCAACTTTTACTTCTTTTTAAAGACAAAAATGTATGGGATGACACCTATAAATCTGTTGTTGCTATACAGAGAGCAGTTTTAGGTACACGTGCCTGCGGAAAAATCTTTAAATAAGAGCAAACAGATCTTCAGCTTTCAGTATCTGATTCCAGATGTACATGGTTCCAAAAAGAAACATCACCTTTTGCTCTCAGTTAAAAGTTTGCATCCCATAAGGCTGTATGAATTAGGGCTGTACTACACATGGTGTAATTGCTATGCCATGTGTATGATTTTGTGCTTTCCTGCCAATCTAAAGATGGATTACTGTCTACAGATTCACCTGCCTGCTCAACAATCCCTCCCCGTTTGTCTTATTCACATTATGTCTGGCCTAAATTCATTATCCCTCACTCAGAGAGGCTGAGGCTTAGGAAAAACTGTCTAAAATAAACACTAGTCTTGCCTTAGAGCAACTTCTGTTGTTCACTACAGCTGTGTGAACAGTTCATTTTTCATGTGTACACACATAATCTTGCAAGGCCCTGCCAAAGTCACGGAGTTTAGATTACTCTTATCAAGGCCAGGTGGTGTACAAAACTGGAGCAGAACACCAGATATTGCCCCAAAAAGCTTTAAAGCCATGCAAGCCAGAGTTTCACAAGTAGTTTTCTCTGCAAAAGTCTCTACAGGACTTGTGCATATTATCTCTGAACTTGGAGTTTATAAATAAAGTAATTTTAAAAGGAGCATTTTGTACCCATTTTCTTAAAACAGCAACAGCCAGCTGCTAACTTTCTTAATGCAATTTACATTAGCAAAAAAACCCCTTGCAACCATAAGAACATGTTCTAGTAAAAGCAAACTTGAAATTCTTATTATAAAACAGGAGAATGAAAAGTCATTTGAAAGGAATAAAAGTTCTCATTTTTTCCATTTTGCTTCATACATTAAAAAAAGTTCACCTGAAAAAGAATTTTTTTGTTTGCTCTATTATTTCCACCAAAGCCCAGCTTCGGACAGAAGGTGGTGCTATAGCTTGTGTAAATTTTGTTATTCAGCAACACCAACAGCTAAAGCTTACTAGAAGCAAAAGGAAAAGATTAAAAAAGAGAAACATTCTGAATCCTGTAGAAGTGCTGGCATGCAGACTTTACCTACAGATGCTTTCATATCAGTAGGTATTCTGTAACAGTGCTAAACAATTTGCAAGAAGGCATTAAAGTGTTTGTCAGGGATTTCAAATACCTAGCAAAAGGTGACTATCAAAGCACAGGAAGAAGTCTGTCTTGCACAGCTCTGTGCAAGCTGTAAGAGTTTTTCATGTGGCCGAGGCTCTGTTGACCAGTTCTGTGCCACGAGGAAACTGATGGAACAGTGGAAGATTTTTGCAGGTCCAGAGAGAGCATTCTGTCTGCCTCTGCCTGGAGAATGTCAAGGTTAGCTGCAGTGTCAGGAGTTTTACTGGGCTAGGATGTAATGCCAAAGTAGGAATCCAAACCCCATGACTAGGTTAATGCTATTTCCCCCCTCCCCTTTCTTCTTTTGCTGTCTTTCTCCTCATGCCCATCTAGAAGCACCAAACATGGCAGCTTTTGAAGATTTTTTTTCCTGTTATCCGTGTTGCCCTGTCTCTATCCCGATTTCACACCTGTAATTTTACTGGGAGAGCTGTTCCTGATTACAGTCTGCTTGAAGGTGACTACCATCAACAGCCAAGCTGAGACAACAACTGTGGAAGACTTGTTCCCTTCTGGATGCACTTCCTCTCCCATTCTCATCTTTTCTTTGGAAAGGAAACTATCAAATGACTCCCAGAACGAATCCAAAGGTATTTTGTAACAGAGTAGGTCTTTCTTTCACATATTCTTTTCTGAAACAGTCAATTATCCATAACCTGCTAAAGCCAAGAACTGGGTGTCAGACCAAGGCCAACAGCAGATTGTGGGAGAAATTCTTATCTCAGTTACACAAGTGTGGATCTGGAGGGACTCCAGTTATTAAACAATCTATAAAATAAGGATAACAATAACTATTATTTCAAAAAGGTTTTGTGATGGTTAACTACCAGTAATTAATGCTGGTACAGAAATCAGGAAATGATTGCCTGGAAATGAAAAGCACTATAGAAATTCTAAGTACTCATTATTTCTGCCATTTGCAATTACACTTTTCAATGTAACCTATTTGTTGTAGTCAGGGTGCCCATCAATGTTCCCTGCAGACCCTAATCTATTGTTCCTGAATAATTCACCACTCTCAATGACATTAGTTCACATTTAATTGGAAAAAAAGAAAAGTTTACCTCTTTCTAGATGCCATTACAGCTGAAGGTACCACCAACATCAAAGTCAAAATTCCCAAATACGAGGGAGTGGGTGTGAAGGCAGAACAACTTGAACATATTTCCCTTGAAATGGCTGGATTTAAAGGTCATTCTAGGGCTGCAAAATGGGATTAAACAAAAAAATAAAAAACCTTTTATTGAAAGGGATCTGCTGAAACTTTAAGATTATTAATAAATTATAGTAGGGGTTAGACCTCAGAGTAAAATGATGCTATAAATACTTATCTTTCTAAAGACGTATTGATGCTTGTGATCCTACAGCTATATCCTCTTTAAATACTTTTCTATCCTTTATCAAGGGATGTTCGTACAAATAGCATTAAGTAATTACATGCAATCAAATTAATTGTAAACCAGAATTGTAAAAAAGGGTTTGTATTTCAAGCAAATATTTCACAGATTTTTTTAAAAAAAACCAATTAAAAAAATATATATGTTGAATTTCACCCAGTCTAGTGGAAATTACATGACTATATGAGAACAAATTATTTGCTGTTATTTAGATAGGTGACAAATGAGCAATGTGACATCACTGTTTTTAGATAACACACTTTAGAAAATTGTTTTGTGACAGAATTTTTAAGTGGTCTTTTAAAGCTCAAGGTTTTACAGTAAGATGTCCCCAGATATGGACGCTGAAAAATGTGTATGTTACAAAATATGCACCAGAAAGAGGACATTTATAGTACAATATCTATTTAAAACATTAAACCCTCAGCTGTTCCAGGGATTTAGGCTAGGAAGGACGCTAGCAACCAGAGATAAAGGAGGGTAGGGTTGTGTTTCGTGTCCTGTATTTATTCTGATTTCCATCTGTTGCAAGAACTCAGCACAGATAGACTGGAAACAGGAACTTCATAGCAGAGCAGAGAATCAAAATTAAAGTTCCCTGCTGAACAGCTTTGCTATTAAGCCTTCCACAGGAACTTGGAGAGGGTGAGATCTGCCCCTCCAGGTCACGCTGTCCCGTGCAGTGGCTCAGTGAAACAGGAGCTGAATCAGCAGATGGTTACTGGGTATTGCTTCCCAGATGTCCAACTTCCCACGCCTCCACACGAGCAGCACAGCCTGTATGGGAGACAGTGCATCTGGCACGGATCATTTTTCTGTTCAACAGCGTTCTGGAAAGCAATCAGACGTTTAAAGCAACTGCAGCACTCGTCACGCAGCCATAAAAGTGAGCTCACATGAGAACACTGCAAGAAAAAGCAGACTTGTCTTGCCACGCAACTCAAAACTTCTGGTTGCCTCAGACTTGCTCATAGACATTATCCTGACAAGTGCAAAACTGCTGAGCAAAAACCCTCTACTTCAGTGTTTGCACTAATTCAATGGAGAAATAAGAGTAACAAAAGCACTGACTGTGCAATATTTATTTAATAATTAACTATCTTACAAGCATAAAACTAAATATATATGAAGCTTTTTCTTTTTAGACTAAAAATTATCTAAATACTTTTCTTCAAGAGGACTCAAAAAATAATAGAAAAAGTGTAACCATGCTACATTTACAGCAGAACATTTTAAATGCAATGAAAATAATTCTAAGATTCCACAGAAACAGAGGATATTTCATTGGGATCCTACTGGTTTTAACTCCTACGCATGTCTTTGGCCTTTAGATTAAACAACACTATGCACTATAAATTCAACAGTTGTGAAGAGAACATGTAATAAAAGCAGCTGTTAAATTTAAGGTATAGATTCTTGTCATACTGGCTGTGAAAGAAGCATTAGCAGACAAGAAGTGATGGCAAATACTTTGTTTCTAAACTGTGCATGAATAACTTTGTTGGTTAAGATCTGTTTGGTTGTATTTATCACACACTTCAGAGATTAAAGATCATTACGTTCATAAATACAAATAGGAAAGGCTATAATTGCAATTGTCTAAGGAGAGATGCGATCCTTTGTGCTTACATATTTTGTTAAAGGTATAAAAGAAATGCATGCTACTTTCTTGCCCACACGAATACTCAGAATTAAGCTACTAATATCGAAGAATTTTTCTGAGCTTAACTGCAGTTGTTGGAGCTCTCTCACACAGTCAGTGTCGCACAGGTGGTTTTTTTAGGGCTGACAGAAGATTTCTGCAGCACCACGGCCCCTTCCCTGCCCGATCCCAGCCCTCCCTCCCCCTGAGATCGGCAATGTCTNCGGGGCGGCGGCGGCGCTCGGCGCGGGCCCCGGCAGCGGCGGCACCCATGCCCGGTAAGTGCCGGGGCGGCGCGCAGGGAGCGAGCGAGGGATGGAGCGAGGCAGGGAGCGAGGCAGGGAGCGAGGCAGCGAGCGAGGCAGCGAGCGAGGGGATGCCCGGCTCGTCCCGCAGCCCCCGGCCGGGCACCCGCAGCCGCCCCGCTGGCGCTGGGGGGGGCTCCGTAAAGCATCAGCTCAAACCTGTCCCTGGGCTCCTGCCCGGCCTCCCCCTCCGGAGCCGGCGAGGGAAGAGGCAGCCTGGAACTGCAGGTCTGGCAGGCAGCGCCCGGAGCGCCTGACAGAGAGCTCTGCTCTGGAGACAGGCACAGCAAACGAGCAAAATTGCCTTCACCTCTCCAATTATTTAGTTTATACTGTACATGTGCTTAGACTGCGTCTTTATATGGGGATGAAAGCTCTTGGTGGGGAACGGGCTGCTCGTAACCCCAAAAGGCTTACTGCAAAGTTTGAGTAAAGCTTATTGAAAGCATATAATCAGACAGTAAGCAAAAAGGGATGCAGTCCCAGAGGAGACAGAGCATGCCTGTCAACAGCTCCTGTGTGCTAGGATAAACCTGGTGCCTAGTAACAGGAGACAGTCCTCCAGCTCAGGTGGGGGGAGATGAAATGGTCCGACTTCATCTCTTGCTGCCATGATCCCGCACCACAGCAGGATACAATACATCAATTTCTCATGATGACAGGTAGTTATTTTAAAAGATACATATTTTCTTCCTGCACACAATGGATTCAACTTATCTCAGTGGTCTGTTTTGTGACTAGTGCTACATTGTGCCCTAAGCCACTAGTTCTGTTGCTGATCTAATCAGATGAGATGGTCTAAAAGTGAGCCAAATTCTCCTCACTGTCATTAAATTACAGGTAACTTTACTGAAATGAGTAAAACTTTACCTTCTATCTACAACTGTGTAAAGTTAAAAAACCCAGATTTTGAGTCAATGCCTATGGGTGTCATAAATACTTAACATCATTCTGGAGTGAACAAACTCAGTACATACAAGCGCATTAACAAAGAGACTGGAAACTCATTCTCTTACTGCAAAGTCAGTGCACACCTCATCTTACCGTCTTTAATGGTAAACAGTGACAAACTGGCTATAGGGGAATACAGGACTGCTGCTGAGAGCATCACAGACTTGTGAATGAAGAGGACAAGTTAAACAAAGACCTGTTCACCTTGCTTGAAATGTTAACCTTTCAGATATTTACGTCAGACAGTAAAACTACCAGCCATATAGACATTTGTGTTGTTTATAGCACACCTACATGAAGGAAACCATTAATTTCTATTATGTTCATGGGCATTAAACTACAGCATTTTTTCTGCATCTGGCCTTCTGAGATGCAATAAAATGTCAGTCTGACTGAAGATGTATTTGAGCATGCCCTACAAAACTAAAAGGAACAAACACAAAATTCCCATGCACATATGCATTTCCTCATACTGTGCATTCTTATCAAGGAAAACCAATTTACCCACATGGCACAATCAGCCTTGTCTCTGTATTAATATTAACCCATACCAAATAGGTGCTTGTTTCCTGTTCCTCAGAATAAGGATTGCACTAATAGTCTGGCTAAATGCTGGAACCTACTCAGTTCCCCTGCCAGTTGCAAGGACAGCAAAGTGCTGTTGCTGTGGTACAGCCGTGAGCAGGGTGGCTGCTCCATGGTGGTGCCAGGAGACAGGAGCGATGATGTGACTCAGGGAAGCAGCCAGCCAATTCCTGCAGAGGGCCAAGGCAACACACCTGCAGGGGAGCTGCAAAACCAACTTGGCTCCACTGACTCTACCAAATGCAGGAAAATGAGTCAGGATCAGATTAAGGCCTTTGAGGCACTATGGCCAGGTTAATTTTATAGCACAAGGTAATTACTTAAGTGTTCTGTAGCTGAAGGACATTTCATGGCATTGTAACAGTGCAACACTGGAAAAGATCAGCAATACATGTATTTGCAACTCACCTCCCATACTCTTTATAGCTCTAATCAATAAACTAAATTACCTGAAATTAGTTTTGAATTATTCAAAACTATCACTAGTGTTGACTGATTATTTTGTGCTTGTATTGTCTTCATTTACTTGTACCATTGTATAGAGACGGCTAACTGCAAGGTACTTACACCAAGCACAGACAGATAAAAAGAAAAAGGAATAAAACATAATCACGGTTATCTCTACCTAAAAGCAGACAAGAGGAAAAAAGTCAATACCAGTTGTGAGAAAATGCCAGGTCACTTAGCTACTTCAGTTTCAGGGGAGACCTCGAGAACTTTCAGCACCCAGTACTCAGCTGATCCTGAGCAGCCTCCCATGGCTGCAGAGTGGAAGATAATTCAGGAGTTTAGGCTCATTTTCAGACAGGATATTCTGGTAGGATCTATCCTCAGTGAGATCTAGTCACAACTCAATGCACCAGTTTAGTGGTAGGACAAGGCAGGCTGGGTATAAGGTACAGAGCAAAATAATCTTTGCAGCCTTGCACTCCAGCATTCTCAGCAAACATGTGAAAGCAATCAACTGAGCCCATTATGAATTGTCTACCCTTGGTCTAACGAGAAATTCTCACAACAGAATTTCTCATATTCACATTAAATACATTTATTAAGTTTTATTTGGATTTTGGTTTGTTCACAGTAATTATACAAGATTTTGTTGTACATTAAGTACTCACAATTCAGGGAACTGTGTTTAACGGATGCTTAACTTTGACTTCACAGACCAGGAAACACATGCATCCTTAGAAAGAAAACAACCCATAGCTTTACTTTGTTCCTTGTGCCAGGGTCTAGACTCAATTCAACATAGATGAACAGTTGGAAGAACAAACCAAACCAAAATAATGGTACCTTTCATATTAGGTGCTCCTGGGTCCTCTTTTCCTTCTGTTATGCAACAAGCTCTAGCACTTCTGCCATGCTAAGGTAAATGCTAATGCAAAACGAGAGCCTGAACAACTCTTTGGGGCTTGGGTTTTTTCATGCCTGTAGTCTCTTACATTGCAATAATTGCCAGTGCATCTGAACACTGTAATCTTTTACTGCCATTGCCATATGTCTTTAGGTGTTGCACCATGCTATAACAAAACAAAGATGCGCATGTGAGCTGAATGCTTCATTTAAAAATCATTTTGGAACATATTTGTTAGCTTTACTATTTCTGTCTACACCCAAAATATACTTAACTTTGATCTTCCTGTGATGTTTTTTGTGCCTTTATGTTTGAACAGAACAAGCAGTCGCTGTGGCTGGAGGTATAATAGGAGGGATCCTTTTATTTGTTCTCCTTGGAATAACTGCATATCTGCTCTGGAAAAAATTTTGCCGCCTCTTTTCTTATGAAAAGCTCATCAATCCTGTCAAAACAACAAATGCAAATGCCATTTTTCAGGATCAGGCAAATTCTGAAATTCAACTAAAAAGCACAAGGTACTTATTTGCATTTTGTTTTTAAAGCATACACTATGTAATTTATTTCAACTTGTCAAATCTCAAATGAGCAGGTGATCCAAATATATGCATGTACAGAAATAAAGGAGATCCCTAAATTATATGAAAACATCAGTCATGTTCTTTTGTTCCTTTAGGAAAAAGATAATCTAACTATGAAAGTGATGATTATTTCTGATTTATTTAAACAAGAGAATATATTCAAATGTAATTGGTGCATGGATGGCTTTACCTGTTATTTAGACAAACCCAGCCTATGTTCCAGAGAAATTTCTAGTCCAGTAATAAAAACAATAGGACTTCAGTTCAGGAAGGAGACTCTCTTAGACAATTAATCATTGCAGGGGGCTTGGGCTCTAAAACAAGCAGCTGCAGTAAATTCTTTATTTCCTTTGAAGGGTAAGTTCTAAAGGGAAGGAAAGGGGGAAAGAGAAGAATCTGTCAGAGGAATTAAGACCTAATGTGCCTCACTGGATTTTTATGCATTAAACAAATAAAATCAACTGCAAAACAATGGATATTTAACATTTTTACCTTTGCATGTCTGTAGAATTTTTACATTGTGGCATAAGAACAGTAAACTTACTACTGTTACCAAGTTTGGTTTCCACATTTAAGCCAGAAGAGTCAACAGGTGCTGTTGTCTTGAGCAGATCCAGAAGTGTTCCATTCATCATTCCACCAACACTGCATGGGCGAGACTGGGTTCACCTGACGAATGAAGAACAGGTTCAGGCAGACAGTGACCCCTACATGACCCCTCCATCTGGGCCACGGTCATCATTTCATTCTTTGGGTATGGCATTGCAAAAATGGGGCTATTTTTAAGGGTACTCCTTTAACGGGTGGCTTTATTATCATGAACATATTTCTCAGGGGCACACCAGACACAGCATTTCACAGCACAAGCCCTAAACACTCAATGCATTTTTGTTTTTTATATATAAGAATTGGGTAAGAATGTAGTCATTTTGGTCTCAGTGCTGTGGTACCTTGCACATTTGGCACACAAAGCAATCTCTACTCCCATGTTTTGTAAAGGCCAGGAAGTGTCTGTTGACCCCAGAAACAGCAGAGTCACCAGTTGCAGACTGCAACAACAAATACCTAGAACTAACAAGGTACAATCACAGGAATAAGAGTAAGAGAAGTGGTGCAGCCTACAATTACTCCCCCAAATTTAAAGGGAAGAGGAAATAAAATATGAAACTCTTACACAAAATTAATTATTAATAAAGAGATTAATCTGATTTCCCCTAATAAAGCAGTGGTTATAAAAATACCTGCAATGGTTCTTGAGACTAATCTGAGGGTGCTTGTTTTGTCTTTTCTTGAAGCTGGAGCTTATGTTGTAGGGACCATTAACCCAGACCTGTACAAGTTTCCTGAAGACAAAAGCGAAACAGATTTTCCTGATGGCAACATTGGCCGCCTCTGGTTCTCCATAGAATATGAGCAAGAGTCAGAAAGGCTCCTCGTCTCCTTGATCAAAGTCAGAAAGCTGCAGCCTCCTGCTGATTCCTGTAGTCCATTTGTGAAAATCTACCTGCTGCCTGATGAAAGAAGCTACCTGCAGTCCAAAACAAAACGTAAAACTCTTAACCCGCAGTTCGATGAAAACTTTGTTTTCCAGGTACTTTTCCTTTGGATGAGAGGCAGATTTTTGTTTGCAAATATTAACTTGTCAAACTACAGTACATGTTTGTAGAAAATTAATGTTCACAATGGTTCTACCAAGACAGTTGTTTCCACCAGAGATAGAGTTTTTTACCGGGGCTTCTGGAAATCCTGGGCTACAGAAGTGTATGGCTCCAGAACTGATCTTACTTCTGGTCTGAACCAAATTAAGGATTCCAGAACTTGCCCTGGGAATAATGAAAGCTGCAGTTTGAACTGCAGCTGAGCAGTTCTGCCCAGCAGTTCTAGAAGTCCAGAAGGAGCCACTACTGATCTAATGCTTTCATAGCTTTTAGTTTCTTGGCTGTGCAAGTAGGCTAGACAGCAGAACTTGGGAGGTATGTCTGGGCTGCTATTTGTACAGTACTGTAAATCTTGGCTCCTCTTGCTGAGAGGCTTTCAGCACACATCACAAGACAAAAGCTTTAAAACAAATAAAAGTTTGCATTTCAGACAACCGAAAAAATGTTTACAGATTCTAAACATTTGTGTCTGAAAGCGAACGCATCACACAGCACTAGAGCCATATGAGCTAAAAAACCACCAACAAACTTCACAGCTTTCAAATGAACTCATTGTGTTTTAGCTTGTATCTTGACTTCTGCATAGCTAATACTTTAGGCAAATTTAAAAAGTAGACTTCAAATAATTAAAGGAAATCTCCACCTACACTTAACACACTTTGAAAAATATTTCCTTTGAAGTCATGCTAGAGCAGATGAGTGTCAGATGTTTCATAATTATTAATATATTCTTCCTTTTCCTGTACAGGTTTCCAGTAAAATGTTGCTACAAAGGACGCTAAAGTTTTTGGTTTATCATGTTGATAAACAGAAGAAGCATCATCTCCTAGGCCAAGTTATCTTCCCTCTAAAAAATGAAGCATTAACTGAGGACAACAAACTAGTCATATGGAGAGACCTGGAGAAAGAAAACTTGGAGGTATGTGACACCAGGCTGCTTGGCACTGTGGAACTTCTGCCATCTTACAAGTATTGCAAGTACACAGCTGAAAGTAGAAGTACGTTCTAGCAAGTACATCAAATGCAAAATTACTTCATAAACATTTGGAATCGAAATTCCCATCTTACCAACCTGCAGATCCATAGCTGTCATAAAGGGATTACCCAGCTGCTTAGAAAGTCACATGAGTTAGGAAGTAGTTACATAAGACCTTTTGTTATTTGCTTCTCTTTTGAATTACTAAGAGCAGAAAAGAGCAGAAGAGGCAAGGAAATAGATATCACCTGGAACAGAGTAATGCCGAGGCTTAGGAAGGCTGATTAATTGGTTCCATCAGATGTTACAACAGCACAAATAAAGCCATTACAATTCACTCACATGCCTTAGTGTGACAGAAACCATTAGTATGAGAGATTTTTCTCCCCATTTGTCTACGTGACAAGAGAGTTTTTCAGACCTATTTGACAAGTGGTGTTCTGCTTCCAAAGCCTCCTTCAGAGCACGGCGATATCCAGTTCTCCCTGAGCTACAATGACTACCTGGGCCGTCTCACTGTGGTGGTTCTGAGGGCAAGGGGATTAAAGCTCCAGGAGGAGAGCCCTGCTGTTGGTAAGTGGGATTTCCTCCCTGCTATCAGCTCCACGATTCCTGTTTTAATTTGCTCCTTCCTCATCTGTCCGCCCAGGCTTGTGCTGTGGGACTCTGACAGGAACAAACAAACATCCTGGCGATTCGAGTGGAAACAAGCCATATTTTGCCCTGGGCCAATTAGATTTTGATAGCTTAGTTCTGCTCTGTTTGGGGTTTGTCTCATGGCAATCCGTGGCAACTTTTTTCTCCTGTTTTAGTACAGTGAGCAACATCATTTTGCTGCACTCCAGTCCAGAGAAGGCAGCATTTCAGGGGATATCGACATTACCAGTTGCCTCAAGTCAAGTTCCCAGAGATAACAGCTGCAGGACAACTGCTTTTGCAGAGCAGCTGTCCTGGGAAGAACTGAGTTGGGAGAAAAAGTCCCAGTTTAGGACAGCCTGGCTATTGTTCAAAGGACCATGGCATGGAGTCACAATATTCTCCCTTAGAGAGGGCTTCTTCTGGTATGTCATACTCACGTGTCCTTGGACTCAGAGCTTACCTCAAAATGCTGTTTAAAATCCAACCACTCAAAGCAAAAATAGATGGAAGAATCAACTTGTATTTCAGTCTGTAGTGATTTCTTGCAGGGCTTTGAAGCTAAACAATTTAAATGCAAAATACACTTTAAAAAGAAAAGAGGTTTAGTCCTCTACATACACTCATCAACTATGAAGTCTTTTTGACTGAATAAATTAAGCCTTAAAAAAAAGTCTCCATCAGATGAAGGGAAAGTACAGAAATGTAAGATAAAGGATGCAGGGTAAGAATATGGCTGCCTTTTTTAATAGTACTTAAATTGGAAAGTGCTCTGCAAAACTGCACCCTCAGTACTTTGTGTTCTCCCTGCTTTATGTTATGCTGTCATGTGTGTTCCATGGATCTTTCACAATCTGATTTTATACTTGCTACTGACTCCCAAAAGGAAGAAATTCCTTAAGCTGTCTCCCAACTGCTTCTTGAAGATGCACTCTCTTCTGAATTTCTTTTTCTCCAAGGTGTGTATGTCAAAGTCTCACTGATGAACCATAATAAATTCATCAAAAGTAAAAAGACAGCAGCTCTTCTGGGAACTCCCAATCCTGTGTACAATGAAACCTTCAGTTTCAAGGCAGATCAGACAGAGCTGGATACAGCAAGCCTGAGTCTATCTGTGCTCCAGAGTAACAAAGGAGAAAGTAAGTTACATAAATTATTACAGTCAAGATGTCAAATCTCTTACATATTTGAGACATGTTTAAACCTGAGAGGAACTAATTCCTTTTCAGCAATAATCATAAAACATTTAAGATTTCTGGGGTATTTCAAAAGCTGTCTCTTTAAAAGCTGAACAACTCATTTGTAGCTAAGGATATGTCTCTCTTCCAGAGGCTAAAGATAAATGTCATGGAAAACATGAATAAAATCACTGTAGGCTACTCAATGTCAGTACAAGGTGCTGTCCTTTTGGTTCATTCCAGTATCCTATTAAGACAAGCTTATGTGAACACTTGCGTGTGTAACACACAACCTCCAAAATTTTGTGGCCACTCACTCTTTCTAAGCAAATTTGAAAGAGGAACAGGAATTTTAATTCTCTCAGCAGTTCAAGCAGTGAGAAAGAAGAGAGAGATTAGCAAACATCCCCATTTCCTGGCAGAAAACCTAATGCTTGAGGCCTCTTACTAATTGTTAGAGAATCCATTAAGGAATTCTGCTTAGAGAAGCAAATCAGAATTCAGTATTTCCAAGAAAAACATCTTCCTTGCAGTGCAAATACGATCTCAATAATTTTCCCCATTCATAGCTGAAAAGTCCAGGCATGAAGAAACAATCTGCTCCTTGACAGAGGGGGGTCAGTGGCAACCCACACAGCTCCCAGCTGTCTCAGTAACTGCATTCATTTTTTTCCCAAGCCACAGCATCATATGAATCCTGCTGAGGTTGCTGATGCCCAAAATTAGGGCACACTTGCACAGTAAACCTGAGGTAAAGGGGTAGGGCAGATACAGAAATTTGTGCCTTGAACATCTTTTAGTTTAACTGCAGGCAAAAGGACAGGCCTGCATTGACTAAATACCCACTTACTGCAGTACCTTTCAATGCTTAGAAGGTAGAAGCTACAGAACTTGAAATCCAGAGTTATTTCCTTGATGAATATTTTGGTTTAAAAATAACTTTCAGAACAGACATTACGTGGAGCAATACAGGCTGATATTCTAATTTAGGCAAGGATTTCAGAGGAGCATCACAGGTGTTCAACACTAACTGCTTTCTTTTTTTCCTAGAAACGCTTCTGCTGGGACGAGTAGTGGTTGGGCCTTTCATGTACACACGTGGCAAAGAACTGGAGCACTGGAATGAGATGATCAGCAAGCCCAAGGAGCTGGTTAAACGATGGCATGCTCTCTGCCACAGCACGTGAACAGCGCTGAGAAACCACCAACCTTAACATGGAAAAGCTCTTACAATCTTTTCTCATCTAAAGGGTATAAAAATACTTGCTAAGATTTTTTACCCTAAGTAGAAAAGAATAAAATAAGTTATTTCCTTGACCAGACACAAATAAAAGATTTGGTCCCTGGTAGGTTGGAACTCTCTCTTTCCTCTATTCAAAATATATGTTCAATTAAATTAACACACAGCACAGTAAACAAGACAGGAAGCCAAACACGGTCTCACAGTATTAGTTATTTTGACTAGTAAATTCCACTTCCTGGTCATGAGTTCTGGGCACAAATGATCACACATCATGTAGATAGAGCCCAAAATGACCCAAGAATTGCCAATGATGACACCAGGCCTATCTGTCCACTGCACATCACCACAGTGGCTTCATCAAAGGGGAGAGAAGCCCAGTGAGCATGGCAAAACAGACAAAGCCCAAAAGATACTGACTGACTAATATATGTAGAACTTATTTAAAATAGCAGCATTATATTTAAAGCCTCTTTTGAACAGGAAGGGTGAAGGCACTGTTTATGGTCACACACCCAGAAGCAGCTGTTCACATCCCTCAGCACAGTGTATCTCCTGCAGTAACTCAGTTCAGTGTTTTCAGCTGACCCCAGCTACAGTACTTTGAGCTGACGCTAAGGGACAAGCAGAGAAATCAGGGAGTCACAAGTGACTGGAGGCTATTCCAGTACTGGAGTACTCTGAGACACTAAGAGGAGGACCTGTCCTGCCCTTATGTATTTCTCTCTAAACACATCTCTACTGGAGACAGAGCACTGATTACAAGAGCCTTGGGTTTGACCTAGTATGACCATTCTTACACTGAAAATCCGATTACCCTAAGCCCCCTGGGCATGTGTCTGCTTTAGTAGTAGAGTCTTCTTCATTAAGTAAATTACTGCTCTGTAAAATAGTTCAGAGCAATTATTCTTCATCAAAATAAAACAGGACATTCTTCTCTTCTTGACTGTTCACTGGGGACCTGAGCTCGGTACCCTTCACACTCTACAGTCATAAACCAGACACACAGACTACAGCAACAAAACATTTTGCACAGTTGTGTTCCAAGAGGACCATAACCTCTACAGCTGAAATCAAACCAACTTCCTTTCAAACAGGACACAATATTAATTAATTCAATCTTAAAAAAATTAGGCTTCTCTGGGGAGATGAAACCACTTTCCATTTTGATAATATTGTTATTACCTAAAGGAAATGTTATGAATGAGAAGAAGCCACAGAGGAATTGTAAGATAACAGACTTCCCTGATCCACCATCTAATATGTTACATGGTACCCTCAGTCTGTCTTGCTAATTGTTCCACTGGATACAAGATGAGCCTAAACTCATTACATTTAACTGAATTTTACGAAGTGCTCAACCCTCATTATATCTTTGCTAAAGGAGTAATACCAGCACCCTCAACCCCAAAGAGCTGTATTCAAATTTCAGTCCCACAAAACTACTGCAAACCAATCTGATAATCAAAGTTATCACGTTTGCTCTGGGAAGGAAAACTACATGGTTATCATACAGGAAACCTACACAGTTATCATACAGTTTACATATTACTAAAATAAAATAATTTTACCAAATAAATTTTGTCCTCTATTATTTGTATCATACAATAAAGATCTTAAAAGTAAGCTGTTAGTAGTGTTTCAGACAGTTGGTTTATGAGCTTGTGCAGGAAGATGCATGTAATGTACAGTGTCTGTTAACAAATACCTCTAAAGTGGGAAATCACCTGTCTGACTCGATGTACAGTATGGTCCATGCAATAAAAATATGTATTGTACTAATGATTCTCTTTTCTTCTTATATATTAAAGTAACAATACTTCCAGCTTGCGTGTTCAATAATTTCAGCTAAATTGTGAAGAAACATATTCTACTGCATTTACCAATGTACTTGTACTCATGGTCATCCAAGTGAAGCAAACGAGAAAGGCCCTTTTTGACTCCTCCTGAACAAGAGCCATTTCAAAGCAAGAAACATCATCAAATAAGGAGTTCTAATACAGTGTTTTTAACTGTCACATAATGGAGCAAATTTTTTTACCTACCACCTTTTATATGACATCCATCTGATCTTGTGCTTGAGACTTACCTCAGGCTGAAGAAGGTGGAATTATTACAAGACAGTTCTGTTTTACAAGAGAAAAGAGCAGCAGCAAAATTGCTGAGGGTAAATGGCAAAAATTCTGCTGTTAAAAGAAGGAAAGCAACCACAACAGCAAAACAAAAAGACCAAGCTACAGATAGCATGTGGGATAAGACAAACAAAAATTGTGTAACTAAAATATTACTGAATTCTGTCTGTCTTGCTCTAATCTGCCAGGTCTGAGGAAAATTCCATCTCTCAATAGTAGTGAACTTTTCTGAGGAGAAAAAGGAAAACAGATACTGAAGAAATAGTTGGAGTTTATTAACATCATTATTAACATAAAAATACATGTATAAAAATATACTTTATGAAAATTCATCAGTATTACTCCAGCAGTATATATATTAGCAGATACTCCATACCAGTCCTTTTGATGGTTTTGCTTTTTTCGTAAGTTAAAACCAAAATCCTTTATTATCATTTTTTCAAGAGATTTGCTTCCTTCAGCTAAGTCATTTTTCTTCTGCTTCCCATCTGTGTGTCCTTATGGTCTTTTTTACTCAGTTAGTGCAGAGGTCAGAGATCAGGATGAAAATTTAGCAGATGGAAATCGTTTTGCAAAGGATAGCTGTTCTCATCTAGCACAAAGTGGCTTCTGATTTCCAGCAAATAGGATGCTTCTGTGTCTGCCAGCAGCGAATGACACAGATCTGCTACGATTGTGCTGTAGGTTATATCTGAAGAGGGCACTGCAAAACACAGAACAATTCAATTTATACTTGATTTTCACAAGAGCACCTAACATACAAGTTCTACCTCCACGCAAGCTCCAGTGAATTACTAGAAGTCTAGTTCAACACCTGAATAGAAAATTAGCTTTTATTTTTAATTACTTTTTAAAAGCAATGAGCTGAGCCTGTTTCTCATTAAACTGTTAACACCTGTGAACCACATAAAACACCTCTCAAGTCAAGAAAGATGTATCAAGTGAAGCTTGTGTGAAACACAACTGAGTGCTCCACATCACAAAAGCAAGCCAGCTAGTTCTAAAAGCTCCTAAGAGGTTCTATTTTGCACATAAGGAATCCATTCAGTTATTGAATATTTAGGCATATAACTACAATCCTTTAGCTATATAATAGGCATTCACACCATCTCACCTCCTGTTGCTGCAACCTCTCCTCTGAAATTTTGAGTTTGTTGTTTTCAACTGTCAATGATTAAAAATTTTGCTTCCATTGTGAACTTTGCTGCCTGTTTCTATCACAAGTAACTCATGAAACACTACCTACTAATCTCTTCAGCCAGTCTGCAGGAATATTGAGGAAGATTTTTTCCATCAACTCAGACACCACATGAACATAAATTTCATATCCTTCATCTTCTACTGTCATCAAAGCAGGTCTAGATCAGAAAACAAAGTTTCATGAAAGTTAGCTGCTATGTTTTGTTTTTTATTGAAGTAAAATTTTTGAAAGCAAATTTACAATTTAATCTTACTCTGCAACATAATACCAAGAAATAAAAAAAAAAGAGAAAATCTCTATGTACTCATCTGTCAAATCTGTAGCACTGGAATCAATCTGAGGAACATATAAGGAGATGAACTTAAACTGAGACAGGAGACTCAGATTAGATACTAAAAGGAAATTTTTCTCTTAGGATGGTCAGGATTGCCCAGGGAGGTGACAGAAATGCAAAGCAGGGAGATAAGCTTAGGTGTATCACTTGGAATTGTATAATCTGTATCAACATCACTCAATATTATCTGCCTTAATACATCACTTTATAGCCACATAATACCAAGGTATATCTCTTGTTCTATAACAAATACCAAATGTTTTTACAAACCACTAAACAAAAATCCCTCGTTGGAAATACTCCCACAGTGATGCATTCTTACTAAACTAATCAGAGGAAAATTTCAGGGCAAAAATGGGAAGTTTTTCTCTGAAAAAGTCGGGCATATAAATTCTACACCTAGATGTAGAATTCTCACATACTGAGAATACAAACATGGGAAATCCTTATCATTTTTCTACCACCTTTTGTGCAGGAGCAAATTGAGGTCCCTTCAGGCCCACCACGATGCTATAGTCTTATGAAACACTGGGGGAACCTTTTTAGTTAAGGAAAAAAAACTCTTTGCACTTAATCCTCCCTCACAGGAAAACAAACAGCAATAAACTTGAAGATGTAAGACTATTCTGCTTAGAGGAAAAATATTAAACCACTACCTGGTTAGATAAATAGGATATTAGTATTTAAGTCAATGACTCATTAAACTCACTATGAAAGAGTTTAGATAGAATTTGAAAAAGAATTTAGATGGAAAATTTACATATTCTAGAATTCTCTTATTTCCATGGTTGTCTCAATTAACATTCTCTAGCTACATGTCTTTCTAGTTGCTAGGATAATTACATTTCAAAAGCCCAAGATAAATGTAAGAATTGAACAATTAATTAATAAAGATGTACCTACATCAACTGGATCCACTTAGTTTATTTTCTCTAAGAGTGAATATGTGTCTCACAGTGCCATCTGGTGATAGCTCACTATCTCTGCTCTCTGAGAATGTTTATTGAAAACATCTGTCAGTATTATTTCTGCACAGCTGAAACTGACTAATCAGTTAAAAAATACGGTTGTGCATTCACATGATTTCAGATTAAGGCTGGAACAAGATTCTCAAGGAGTTTTCCTTTGGTCCTCAAGCTTCTACTCCATCTTAGCTTTACCTGACACAGTACTGGGTAAACATCATTCCTGTATGACACAGTATTCAAAGAAATTAAGAAGTTAGATTTAAACTAAATATCATGTATAAATATTGACAATATAATACAGCAATTCAAGAACAATAACTTGAAAATTCATTACAAAGACAGGGATTGCTAACCACACCTTAAATAAAGAATTTTAGATGTGGGGGAAGTTAAAATGGAGGAAGTTTACCTCCCTAATAATACACATTATTTTAGTTTTTCTTTATTTACCTGTAGAATGTTTTTACTGTGTTGTATGGCAAACACCTAAAACATTGCTTGTAGATCATGTTCCCATCTGCCTGCAGTTCCAAACCACATTTGGCACAGCCTGAGTATGTGATCATAGGCAAAGAAGCCAAAACACACTCCAGTGAAGTGTCAGCAGAGAAGATGAGTTGCTTGTACTGACCAGTGGAAATGGCAAACTTCAATTTTAAGATATGGGCTTTCACTTGAATCACTCCTACAAAAACAATTCAAATCTGAATTAAGTTTTATTTAGAACTGAAAGGAAAAGCAAGGGCTACAGCTGATTCAAAATCAAAATTGCAATCAAAACTTTCTCAATTTCTTCCCCTTTGTTAACACATGCTCAAATTTTTAGAGATACTTTATGCAATGAAAAATCCTTGTGGTTAAGTATTATCTTCAAATGTATAAAAGTACTACATTTTCAGGTACTATTTTAGTAGATGCCACTACAGAAGGTGCCTGAATAAGAGATAAAAATTGTGCAAAGAATTTCCAAGTGATTTTCTTCCCACTATTTCAGAGACACTGAAAAGCACAGCTTTAACAACTCAGCTTTCCACTTTTATGTATAAATTAAATGCTGCAATAACAATTTTAATCACTTCCTAGAATTTAACACCAACCATAGCAATCCTCTAGGCTTATCTGGGAGGGGATGACTGTGCAAAATGTCTTCTTCGTTCTTTTGTAAGAAGTTTTCAATAGCAGCAGCTACGACTTTACTCTTGCTTTAGAGAGTTCCAGTTTCAGATAAACACTGACAAGCTTTCAGTAATTAGTCACATCATTACTAGACTGGTTGGACAACAAAAGTTAGCATTTCTCCCTGTGTTCCAAAGCTGTCTTTGCATGGCACCACACACCCCTCACCTATGTCTCCACTGGGTTCATTGTACGGCCAAGAACAGAACACTCCATTTGGCCAAGTACGGAGCAGCAGCCTCCAGAAAAAATTCAGAATCCCAGATCTGGGCTACCTTAAAAAACAACCATCTTACTTCATCAACAGAGCATCTATTCTGCCTACTTATGCATGGCACATCAGACATTACAGAGCTATGGATAACATTTACCTGAGCATTTTTCCTCCAGGTGTGCTGAGAGCCTTGTCAACTCCATGAGGGATGTTTGACTTTTCTGAAACTTTTCTTTAAATTCAACTGCCCTTTTGTCATCATCAAACAAGCACTCATAGGATGACCATGGAGTTGAATGCAGTTCCAAGTCACCTGAGACAGAGCTATGTTGGACCAGAAGGTATTTGAAGTCCCATATGTGATCTACAGAACAAAACAGCGAACACAAGAGTTTACTTTCCATACTGTGGTTAATTTACAGCAAGCCAAGGTCACTTCCATGGTTGAGAAACACATGAGAACACATTCTCATATGGTCAGCTCTGGTAACTTCATTTCAAGTCTGATTACTTGTAAGGTTTTTCCTTTCCTTTCCCTATAAACTTTGCATGAGTTGTCCCATAACAGAAATTTCGTTTCACCTCTACCAAATTCAGCTGTCAAGACAACTCAGCCTTTTGAAAAAGAAACCAGCTCTGAAATTACTTGTCAGCTCTAATGCTGGCAATGTCTCAGAGAAAAAAATCTTCATGTTATTAATCAACTTCCATTTTTTTAATATGTCCTTGTTTTTTAATCTCCTATCTCCACAATTATCAATTTAATATAAACCTAGTTAAACCTATTTTAAAAGAACAAGACTAAGAATAAATCAAAATTTGGTAGTAGCCACTGCTGAAACACAGGCTATGCAATTCTTGCAAGAGATGCTTTTAGTTAGTTACAGCTGGACGTGATCTCAAGACCATTGGGATATAAAGCCTGACATTAGTAAGGTGGAAGGCAGAAAACAAAAATAAGGATTAGAAAAAACTCAGCAATTCATGTTAAACCAAAAAATGATAAGGAAGACCCAGCAAAACTGCTAACACAGTTAACACACATGGGTTTTTATAGTTACATAACCAGGCACTATGCAAAAGAGTGCATCTTGTATATAGATTCAAGTTTTTAAATATTCATGCCTTCTCAGTCTTCTAAAGTGCATTCAAATTCTGCTGCTGATGGCACTGCTTCTAAACAGGAGATAGGTTAGAATTAGCATAAATATGTTACCCCTCCAAGGGGAGTATTTACAGGTTAAATGGATAAATGTTACCAGCTGCACACTGAAAAGGCACTAATAGCATCACAACAATCCTTTTACACCTACCAATAGGTACAAGGACCTTACCTTTTTTCCTCTGAAGCTGAGGGCACCAGGCAGCCCCTGCTCCCCACAGAACCATCCTATAGTGTTGATCTCTGTTCTGTTCTACAGTTAGAATAATTTTTCTTTGGTTGCCACCTCTGTAGCTGTACACAGATTCTGAAAAGAATTGAAATCACATTACTTCTACAGTAAAAAACATATAAGCACACAAACCCCATGTGCCTCAGTATTAAGATGAAATCATGGTGTTATCACATTTTACCGTACAATTAAAAGCAAAGAAGGATACACCTGCAATTTCTTCAGGACAGAAAATAATCTGATTTCTTCAGCAACACGAATCTAGTTTGAAGGAGTGCATAAAGTATATTAATTTACTTTTATCCATCTAAATACTCAGCAACTGGGCAACTCCCTTTAAAACAGGAGGTATCCGAGCATCTTTCAGCTCCCAGTCATCCTGACTTGTATTGAGTAGAAATAAATTGTATTCAATCTCTCAGCAACTGTCATAATTGGAAGTTGTTCCTGTAACCTCTGTAGAATACACTGAAAGAAACATTTCTCTAGAAGTTTCCACATAAAAGAAAACTATAGTCATGTACAAGGCACACCAAAACTACTAGTAGCAGTACATACAGATTGAAACAAATAAGATCTCTACACCACTCTTATCCAGGACACTGCATATTTCAGTTCCACACCAGAACTACAATATTTTTCATAAATAATTTTTGAACAAGAACACTTGCATGAAATATCTAACAGTTCCAAGATTTACATGCTAGAGCAAATGATGAAGATTTCTGTCTTCAAAATTCTGCATTTATACCTAATAAACATGATATTGACAGTGTGGGTAGAAATTTGTATCTAACTAATATACAAGACGAGAGTGCAATATGATCAAATTTTTGTGGAAAGCTTGAAGTCAAGCAGTGAGAAACATTTTGCCTTGCAAAATTACTATTTAAGTTTCACCTGTTGCAGAAGTTGAAGTCCAGTGCATGAACTTACCTGTTAATACAGAAATATTGATAATTTTCAGGATTGAGTGCACCAAAGTATTTGGCTGGAGCTGATCTAGCAGCACATACTGAACATCATCCAGTCTCTGAACTTGTCTTTGTGGAATGTCTCTGAAGTGTGGAAATTCTGATGATATGTATGCCAACAAGCCATGGAGAACACCACCATCCACTACAGGATAAACTTACACGAAAAAAAGGCAAAATCACACATTATTTTTTATGCTTAGAACACATTTACACTGACAAAATCAAAACAGTTTAGGAATAATTTTAAGGTAGGAAATTTCTGAGATATGTAACACTTGATCTGTAATTAAACTGTACTTTAGGATATTATCAAGAGGAGGCAGATGTTAAGCTAAGTGCAATACTTCAAAATACACCTGAAGTCTTGTATCATAGCTTGGTAAGAAGAAAGCTGTTCTTGACCACTGACCTCAGAATCTGCCTTAAACAGCTGGCAATAGTGGACATCCCAAAGACAGTAAGAACAATGCAGTCATGGTGATACTTCCACTGTATTTTCCCCTCAGTCTCCAAGGCTCCATGGCCTGCAGTGAATTACTTTAACCGAGTGGATCTACTTATTCAATTTTGCAAAAAATTTAATCCTGATGAAAACTCAGACATCACAAGGCCAGGTCCTGGGATAACAGCTCTTTCTTAAACTAAACTCAAAGAACTCTGTTTTTTTAGAGTTCAGTGGTAACCACCAAACTTTACCATGATGTCCACATGCTATCATGTCCACATCTCATGCACATGTGTTCCTGTCCTATTTTTCTGTCATGTTTTGTACCTCTCAGTTGCACACATTTCCATTTTATCCTGTGTGTGAGGCATTGCCAACAAAATGGAGTACTTGAAATAACTATTTTACTGTGGTTTTCATGGAAACTTATGCACTACAATCTTACATTCTTCTGGATTGAGAGCTGAGTAGTTCCCCAGATTTAGTAACTGACTGGTAAATGTAGACTGAAGCATGACTTCTCCACACCAAAGATTCTCATACATTATTATATCTGCAAAAAAAAAGCAACCTTATCAACTCATGTAGCAACAATAGTGACGTGTATCATATTTTTCTTGACTATAAAACCATCTTACATACAGATGTGTAAGGCACAGGGTTTGAAAGAGATCACTTAAAAACACAGTGATTTTTTAAAATATATTTTTAATGTCATTTACAATGAGTTAATAAAATTTTCTCATTAGTTTGATATAATTCTTAAATTCATTAGCCTCCTAGCAGACACTGCTTAGGACTAGTTTGTAATAGGACTTGTACTTTTCAAGAACTGTTTTAAAACACTGACACCTTACAGAATACCCCTGACTCCCCATGGCTGTGTCTGAGGGCAAACTTCCATGGGATAGTCGATGTTCCACTGGCAGGATGACTGAGAACTCAAATGATGTGAGCGATGTAAAGGTACTTACAAATGCTTAACCATAGTTCCAAATTACTTGTTACATTCTTCTACTTTAATCAGGCACTTTAAAGATCCATATTTTAAAAAGGCAAATAAAAGAACTCTCACCTGTAAGCAGTACAACATCCCCAGGAAACACAGTGAGGGACCAAAATGCAGCACCACGCCACAGCACCACCTTTCTCTCAACTTCTGACTGGTCAATAACAACAATTGTTGCTACAGGAACTTTAGATGAAGATTTTGTTTTAGTCTTCATCTGTATTTCTTTGATATGACAAGGATGTACAACTGCGACCAAAATATTGTACTTTTGACTTTTGCTGCAGCAATTCTTAAGTAGTGATAGTTCCCTTTGGAGTTTCTTGAACTCTGTCATCCTCTCTGGATCCACTCTCACCCCAGGACCAGGTGGAGAAGAATTCAGTTTAGCTCTCTTGGATTTCAGCTGTCTTTTAAATGCTGAGTGAAAAAATTGAAAGGAATCTTCATATTTACGGGGTCTTTTAGAATAGTTCTTGTGAGAACAGTTCCCTTGAGAGCACAGTATTCCAGAGCTCAATGACTCAATGTGGATTTCATTTACAAATTTCTCAGTAGGAACACTAAGTTCTTGAAACTTTTCTGTATTTTCCTGAGCACTTCCTTCTTGTTTTGTAGTTTCAATCCAAACATTTTCCCCATCATCCTCAGAACTGAAAAGTTCAAGAGAACTTGCATCCTCTTCCTTATATTCATTTTCAGTCACATTAGTAGTACATGTTCCAACACCAGAATCACATTGGAAGTGATCATACTGCCCTTCTTCAGCTTTTTTGCCTGCTTCTGTTTCTGATAGTTTTACAATTCTTTCCTGCATCTCATTCTGATCCTGTGCAAAAACAGCCACCCGACTCGAAGTCACTACACTATGAAATTCAGTGTCTGCTGACACTGCAAAGTCTGAACAGTCATTTAGTTCTTTTAGTTTGGACTCTTGACTTCCTTTGAAAAACATATCCAGATATTGACTTAGATGTTCATGATGCTCACTTCTATGACCTGACTGAGGTCCCACAGACTGCAGATGGATGCTAACCTGCTCAGTACTGGCAACCAAGTCAGAAATGTCAGAGCTGTTAACTTCCAAACGACTGGCTTTTCTCTCCGGGAGGTCTGGGCAGCAGCCACGCGATGGTTTATCTTGTCCAGCTGATTCTGCACAGGGCTGGGGCAGGTGCTGACCTGCAGCCTGACTTACACCTGCAGGTGTGTATCTACCTTTGGATACTTGACAATCAGTGTACCTTAAACTTGTGGTCTTTTTAGGTGTGCTGGTACAAGTCACTGCCACGGAGGCAGGAGATGTCAAACCTTCTTTTGCCACGAACCTGCCCTGCTGAGCGCTGTCCCCACCCGCAGGGACTCCTGGGAGTGGGGAGCTTTCTGCCTGGGGCACTGAGGGGGCAGCAGCACCCTGCACTTCTCCAGAAACAAACCCACGGGCATCACACAAACAGCGGAGCTCTCTCCATTTCTCAGCAGTAGGTGCTGAATTACTTTGCTCTATACTCGGAATACTGGGTGCTCCCAGAAAAATATGAATTTGAGGTCTTTTTGACATTTTTGACTGCTGTGTAAGTTTGACTTTAAATAATGTGGTTTATGCACAATAATAAATAAGCAAAATAATAAATGTTAGCAAATGCAAAAAAAAATTTTACTTTTTCTTAACAATTTTAAGAATACCTAAAATTCATAGGAGTATTTCATAGTTTAACTGGTAAAAACACTACTCGACTACTTAAAGCCTATAAAAACGGATGTACAAAACCTAAAAAAACCGAAGTTATTTTAGAAATATTTAACATTTCTTTGTGTCAAACTTGCATAGAAAAATGAATTTACAGCAACATCTAGTTTCTGATTCTGATACTTGGAAACACATTATAGTGAAGTTAAAATTAATATTGACCTATTCGTCTTCACTTATTATTGCTAATTAAACAGCCAAATGTGAATTCACCATTCAGTGCTTGATTTTAACTCGTGCAATAAAGTCTGTCAGAAATCTTCACAGTATGGCTAAGAGATCATTTCATCCCCCAGAAAATTACAGTTTTAACTAAATGATTAAAACATTAGAGCTATTAAGAATTAAAGTTTGCTAGAAATACAATATTTTACATGCTGTTTTGGCATGAAATGACTGTTTCAGGCTATTACTGATAAATTATAATTATTTAATAACCACTAAGAGGTCAGTAAAGCTTGAGCAGGCAATTTAGGATTTGCTTTAATTCATTCATGTAGTAACAAACTACTCAAGAAATTACTAGCTTTTCTAGCTAATTAAAATTAGCCCACTTACACAGCACACAAAAAAGAAGACCTTTCATTTTTTTTAATTTCTGCTGTATAATTATAATTTAAAAATATGCAGAAACAGCTATAACTGTTCATTAAAATGCTGATTACAGCTAATAGAAGTTGCTGCAATAGGCAATTCCGCAGATGTAGAGAACACCAGAAAAAATTCGAGATAATCCAGCTGTAAATAGAAGGAAAAGACCATTGAAACAAATACAGCATTGAAAAATATGCAAATTTTTCATTTAGCACTAATTAAATTAGCAACCATTTTCCTAACAACCCCACTAGGGGTCGATAAATCTGCACATTCATAAGGCTCGTTGTAACATGGAAAAACCATAAACATCCTGGAATACTGATCTCTGGAAAAGCAATATACAACCACTAAAATTAGATAGGGCAAAATACAAAGAAGCTACAAAACCCAGTGACTGGTAGTGCTCACTTTTATGCTCATAACAAAACAAATACTACTTGAAACACTGGGGTGTCCAAACTTCTGCAGCTGTACATTTAAATTTAGTCCCGTAAGAATGTAACTTTTAAAGGACAATACCCAAACCTGTGAAAGCTTTGAGTTATATAAAGAATGGTAATGGACAAATAACCAGAAGGACAGAATTTACAGTTCAACACTAAAGTAGTGGATCAGGTAAGGGAAAGACAAAGCAAAGTGATAGTGAGGTGGAATCCCTAAAGAAGTGACGTTAGTAAGTTTTGTAGATAAAAGGCTACCTAATACATGATGAAAAAGTTTAGTAAAAGATCTATGGCAAATAGAAAATGCTACTATTAGTTTAAATTAACTTGGTAAATGTCCAGTTATATAGTAATTTATCAGCCCCTCATTTTAAGTATCACTTCTCTTTTGTTTTCTGTCATGTTTAAAGATTTATAAGTTACACAAAAATTCAGAAAGTTTTCCTTAATTTTCCAGTTCTGTAACTTCTGTAAACTCAGAATTTGTTTTCCTGATTCATATTTTGCAGTGCCAGTACACTCAAGGCCAGGTTGGATGGGGCCCTGAGCAACCTGGTCTTGTGAAATGTGTCCACGGCAGGGGGTTTGGAACTCGATTTTTTTTAAGAACCTCTCCAACCCAAGCTGTTCTATGATTCTATGGTCACACCAAAGGAATTGAATCTTGGTGTTGTTTAATGAATGTTTGCAAGTAAAATACAGTTTATATTTTCAAAACCTAAATTAGCTTAGGAATGGTAAGTGACTTCTGCTGACTTTCTGATTCATGTCATAAGTCCACTACCAAATGACCTGCTTTGGCAATTTCCAAGTGACTTTTTGAGTTAAATACGTGCAACTCCTTCCTGTACTAGGAATCATCAGTACTTAAAATCATTTAAATCTGTAAATCAGAAAGAAAAAAAAAAATTAAGTTTACCTAAATTCTCTGTACGCAAAACTGTTTAAAGAACCTTTGCTTTGCTACTTTAGAACGGAATTACCACTCACTTAATGAGTTTTGTTAGTGAAGTTCTGCACCTTGTTTTAATAAAAGTCTGAAAGAACAATTCACTACAGATTTTAAAAAGATGAGTAAAAAAACTATCAATCATTTTAGCAAAATGTCACCGCCACAAAAAAAAAAAAATCCATTTTATACTCTAGTTAAATTATCTGTGGGCAGACAGTGGGTTAACTACACCAAAGATAACAGGAGCTAAAACTCATAAAGATACAACTGAAACCTGAATGCACATATCCATTATACCTGTTAATTATTACACCATTTCCTAATTTGTGGAAAGCTGCTCTATTCCTAATGGCCAATGAAAGCCAAGCTTTTTATCTCTGAGATGGTCAGAGTCTGATTGATGGGTCAATGATCTATTAAAAAACAGTAACTACATCAGCAAGTTTTACATTTGCAAGACACTGCAACTGAAGTTTAATACACCTATTACAAGAAATATATTATTCTACATAGTCTATTTCCTCCAATCTAAACAGTAAGACAGGAATTCTAAATTTAAAGGTTTTTAAAACAAACTGGCATTAACAGATTGTTTATCTCTAGTGATTTGCTACACATAGAACAAAATTAAAAACAGCTCTAAAAATCCTCTTCCCATAGTTACTTTAGAAATGTTCTGATGCTACACACATGACCTCACAGTACCCCTAAAATACCCTAGAAATACCCATTACTTCTATTCCATATTTTACTACTCATTAACAGCATTCAGTCACCATGATAATCATTAGGCATTATGCCAAGGTAATTTAAGAGGGTGACACAGCTTCAGCTTCCTATCATTCCTGAATATTCACGGTAGCCAGGTACCTAAATCTCTGTTTTGGGAAGTTACATCCAAATAGTTTCATCAAGTCTTTACTTAAGCCCTGTACACTCAAAGTAAACCACACTAATTCAACCTCTAGTTAAGAGTTTCTTTATGTCTGTTACACACTACAGCTGCAAGCTACAAATAAAATTACAGAAATAAAAGACAGCCATGCATCAGAAGACAAAGGACTATAGCAATATAATGCAAAAGTGTAACCCACGTTCCCCTCCAGAAATACTAGTTTTAGGAGATAAACAGTATTCTTTTCACTTCCTACTTTGATTTGCTGCAGCTTGATGCTGAACCTCCTAAATGGTAAGTAGTTAATGACTTGATCCCTAAAATATGTAAGAAGACATTATATTGTCCTTTACCTGCTGAAAAGCTGACACAGTAAGCAATAAATACATGAAGAAGGATATTCTTTAAATTCTAAATTTTAACTTCTATTGTGAACTTTCCCCTCCCTTATTTGCATACTTGACTTTATACTCCTCCTACACGTAATATAAAAAATTAAAGGATTGATTCATCTACCTTACAACAGAGGAAACTGAATTATTCATAGCCATCTTCAGAGTATTTAGTTTCAGTTCAATTCAAGCCGTAGGTTGTTTGGCTGGGCTTCTCTTTTTTCGACAGCTCAACCCATGTGATTGTAGAGTAGAAAATCTACTAAGACACTTGCCAACCAAAGGAAAACCAGAAAAACTTCTTGATGCAGAATTCTGATTACATCACAGGAAACTCTTCTGGCACTTCCACCATGCTGCTTAAATCTCCCTCCAAAATTCAACATGGTCGTTTTAAAAGCCAGGTTCCGCAGCTGTACAGTAACTTCGAAAAACTGAAGAAACAGCAAGCAGTGTAGTAACAGTTTCACACACTCAGAAACTGAAACAACTCTGGGATGAAGTGATGAACGCATTACATGTTTGCTTGCAACTTGTGCAAGAAAAAGAAGGGTGATCCTTCTGCCAACAACTCCTGCTGGCACTGCAAGTGAATCAATATACCAGCAACAGCACCCATCTACTAAATCAATAAGCTTGGTCCAAATACATATGGATTAAGAGGAACACAATGGAAAATAAAAACTGACAGAAGAAATCAACCTAAGCAACTTGTAGCTGAAGCAAACTTACTCTACTTAAGAGTGAGGGACGTATCATGTGGGCTTAAAAGAAGATTATACGTGTAAGTGAATGGCAGCTCAAGGAGATTTAAGTGAATTGCATTAGCCAAGGCTAGTGGGACCTAACAAGAAGTCAAGGGAACACAGATGTGGGAGAACATACATGTATACATGGGCAACTGGGGAAATGAATAGGATAGGTCTTATTTCTGTCATCTGTTGTTTGGTGATTGTTACAATCACCAAATACCTTTAACCTGAATTTTAATACAAGGTTTCAAGCAAAGACTGTAGTCCTGTCCATAACTGACCTATGTAACCAAGTGCAATTTTACACCAGGATGGTTATTTGGCTCACATAGTAACACCATGTTAGCACATGGAATACTGTGCACAGAGGCTGCTGTCAACCACACCCAGTGGTATAGCAAGAACCCTGCTAATTGATAGCAAAATTGATGAAAATAACAAGCCTTTATTTGCCTACAGCAGTATCTGTAATTAATATAAAGTTACTTCTAAATGAGGTACTTAGGTTATTATTGACCACAAGATAATTTCTATTAGTAGTTACTATTTAAGTTAAATAGCAGCAATACTAATCCACTCAGTATTTAGTTTTCCTCACTGGCTATTACCAGAGGACTACAATGCCATCTGGCCTCAAGATAGGTACAGCTGGTTTACAAGTACATAAAACCTGTATTCAGCAATATGTAGCCATAAAACATGAGGTATCCAATTATTTTTCCTTATTTAGAGCACATTCAGTAACAAGATGATTTTTAGAATACAGAACACCTATGGCTTAGATACCACAATAGAAATTTTCCTAAATACTCTTGCAGCAGCAGGGAAATAATTTAAACCAGAAATCAATGTTCTAAGAAGTTCCACAGTCTGACACTGTAAAAAAACTTAAATCAAAATACTGAGTAAGAAGAGGCAAGTTGTTCTTCATAACTATTCCTGAACTAATAATATACAAAAAGAAGGCAAACAATCAAATGGCATTGTTATTGCTAATATTTAATGTGTACCTACTTGCCTGCAGGATCAGGGCCTGTGGTTTCTAAAGTTGTGCTCTAGAAGGAAAATATTTCCCTGGACATGAAATGAAGACATTTCTTCTGTAAATATAAGCTTGGATCATATAAAGGCATCTACTGAGCAGTTGCATCAGCCATTTTATTTTACAATTATTATTTTTTGGAACCAAGTGATGCAACAATCTGAAAACCGATAATACACTTGCAATTCAGCCACTGAGATAGTCTTCATTGTGTTTGAAAATTGGAGTAAAGGTGGCAGGCTTTTGGGATTAACTTGGTAATTCTTTCCTCACTGCCTTTGTGCCTTTCAAGATGGCCCCCTAAGTAAATGCTATTTATCGATTTTTGTTTTGCAATACATAAAAACATAAAATTAAGGAGATATGAGCATCCAGTGGCTGCTACAAACAAAAGAAGTTAAAAGTTCTAGAGAACACTGACCTTTTGGGTAGAAAAGAAAGATAAAGGTAAAAGGTCAAAGATACACAAATGTGCCATGCACGTTTTGTTGAAGGACACTCATTCCCCAAACCCTTATTTTTGAGAACTATTTAAACAACTAAACTGCTATACTTTCTGTCAAGAAAGATATCGTTCCATATATTTCAGCACATTAAAATACCTCACAATATTAGAATAGCATCATTGTGGCTTCTTTTAGAAAAACTATTTCGTTTGCAGAAAATTTTCCACAGGTATCATTACCAATGAAAATCTATGTTGGGAATGAAACCCTCTGATAAAGAGAGGTAGATAAAACAATACAGGACCTAAGATGAAAGCAAGGTAGCTGGTCAAAAAACCATCATAATAGCCTGATTTTCATCAGATTAACTGCTGGTAGATTTGATTTATTAGGACCAGAAGATAAACATATATATGTAAGAAATATTTAAAATACAAAGCCACCACTATTATTTTCTCATCTTTACAAAAGCCTTACTCAAAAAAGATGAAGTTTTATAACAAAACCCGGGATGCTGACTGCACGTTCATAGACAAAAATGGGATATCGTCACTGTTTTGGACAACAGCTAAAGACTGTGTTTTCATACTGTGGGAGGCAGGGTGTTGAAAAGGTGTAATTCTTAAGCTTACCATGTAAAGTAATCTACTTTATTTTATAACCATGTAAATAATCTACTAGTGCCAGGAAAATGTCTTTCACTCTCCACCACAAGTGGTTATGTTAGCAACAGACTTTAACAGAAGCTGCACTTCCTCTTGCCTTTAAGACAAGTGGCATTATTTCTCATTTGTCAGCACCATTAACAATTCAAGTTCACTGTCCGTTAACCGAAACAAACAGTCACTCACTCCAAGAAGTCATACTGGAGCACACAAGTCTAGATCAAGACATGTTCCAGGGCTGTCCAAGCTATGCAAGGAGCTCCAGAAGAAGCCAGGTGGCACACAAGCCCACAAGACACCTTTAGACCAATGGCTCAATTAGGACTGCATTTACTCCATCACTGTTTATACAGGATCCCTCCAGAAGAGCAAACATTTAACCTTCCTGCAAACATAAACGGCAGCAAGTACTTTTTGTGAGGACTGAACCTGTGGCACCAGACCTCTCTACTCCCTCCCCACCCCAAGCCACACTGTGCACGTTTCATCTGTTCCTGCAGTGTGCAGCTACATCCTTTATGTGGTATCTTTAGGGTATTTCGGCGAGGTTCAAAGGAGCTGGTGATCCGATACAATCAATAGCTGATCTCCTCAGTACTTTCATACTTTCATACTTCAGGAAGATGAAAGTTGGTGTTACACATTTCTATAGGTCCAGTGTCTCAAAAGAAAAGTTCAAACACATGCTTTGGATGTGAGCATTGTAATTTAAACAAAACTCTTGAGAGTAGTTAACCACATGACAGCACTGACTTTTATATCCAAATCTAGACTTTCAGTTCTTGAAAAGGCAAAGGCTTTTCAAGATTATTTTAATATTTCCCTATTGCACACACCTCAAGAACACACTTCAGCCGTAAGTGAAAAGGATAAGCTCTTCTATCAAGAAGTCAAGAGGTTTAAGATTTTTTTAAGAGATAAAGCTCCCTTAAGGAAACATAACCTTCAGACTTGGGCCAAACTGTCTCTGTACACTGGTCAACAGCATTACAAAGATCACAGATGGTTCACTGCCCACACTTGCTCCTTGTTGTGGCCACAGAAGGAACACACCTATCAACTTCTTTGCAGAGCTGCATTAATGTCAGCCAAGCAAACACTCTTTCACAGCTATTCCAGCTAAGGAGCAAAGTTGTTAATTTACTAGGGCACTGCAGGAAACCAAGACAAAAAAATTCAGATTATTTTAAGTGAGTGAGAACTACAGTGAATCTTCTGGAAACAGAAACAAAGTGTTCAAGTCTTTTGGCATTTACCTAGGAAAAAATTAAGATATGATACATAAAGAAAATTAGCATTAGCTTTTTAATATATAAGCCTTTACATTTCAATGGTTTAGATGGATGTTAGTTTAGCAAACTGGTTAAGCTTTAACAGGGAACAGGTGACACTGAGTAACTATCAACACAGCTGACTGAGCCAAAGGTGCCTTTTAGATGCAAATTTCCTTATTTCAAAGAGGTAGCTTTTCTCTCAGACTTTAGGGCAGCGATGCACTTTGACTATTTATTAAAAATAATTTGACTGATTATACTTCAAAAAATTGTAGATCACAATTTCTATCCTACTATGCCCCTAAAAGTTAAAGGAAATCATCACAATTGAACAAAACGTGAATGAAGTGTACTAATTAAATGCCAGAAACACCGATTTGGCCTGTACCCTTTTCCATAGTAATTCAGCTGTCTGAAAACACCTCAAGCAAAATCAAAAAACTCAAGGTATGATGTAACAAGTCATCCTGGGTCTCCCTCTACTGTTCCAAGTCATAGTGTGCAGCAGCAGGGCACAGCAGCATAACCATTGATAAAAACCTTCTTCTACCTTTGTTCTCAGTCAAAGCACGTTATTTTCTTCCCTGTTTTTGTTAGGGGCAATACCTCAATTATTATCTGCACTGTGCTATGATTGCTGTGTACCTGCACTCAGCTGCTTTTAATTCAGTAACTTTTACAAATGTTTTTATTACTTGCAGTACTACATGGTCCCGCCCGGGAAATTTTAAGTTGTTTAACTTTCAAAGCTCCCAAGTACAAAGAGTTAAGGATGGAAACTAAAGAGATTTATCTATTTATTCATTTGTCTTCATGCACAAGCTCCTCCAATCTGAAGTAAAACCATAAACTGCTTCTTTCTGCAATATAATGCAGAAAGAGTAGAGATTAAAGAAATGGTCACCTCATAGTTTAATACCTTGCGTACTGGAACTGTAATCCTGTTTACAAATGCAATTTTTTTTTCTGTCTGCCAAATGTTGCAAGTTCTATACTTGATTTTCACTAGAACAGAAACAATGTACACAAGGCCAATATTGGCTACTAGCAACTAGCATATTTTTTATCCAGAAAACCATGTGAGCTGCTATACAAAACTAAAATCACAATAGTCTTCAAAAGATATTTTAGAAATCACTAGCAGGAGGTTTTCACATAGAACAGAAGCAGCAGTACCAGTGTCAGAAAGCTAGCATTTTAACAAGAGTTCTGTTTAATGCCCCAACACACAAATGAGTTTGGTACTAAAGTAGCTCTGAAGAGTGTTTTGTAACCCTCCCTTATCCCATGTCAAGTGACATCCTTTACAGAAAGACAGTCACTGCTCTGTGTGAGTCGTGGTACTTCAGTGCCACACACAAGCACCTGAATTTTACATTCTGTAAAAACACAAAAGAGGAAAATTCGAGGTGAAGAAACACAGGGAACTTGCTACCCATTCCATATCAAAGTACTCTATGTATCCAGCTAATGATTTGAGTAACTCCAGATTTAACTTGCTTGTGTTAGGAAGCACATGGAATATAAATAATCAGCTACTGCAGTATTGAGCATATGACAGGAAATGAGTAAATACATATTGGTTTTGCCCTTCCCATAAATTTCACATTAAAACCTTATTATACGAACTTACTTTAAAAGACATTAAAATTAGCAGATAAAGCAGAAAACCCAAAAAGCTATTACACTAAACATGTGATCCATTATCTTTCTCCAGAGATTAGTAACCTTTACAACAGACCAGAGAGAAAGGAATTCAAAAAGCAGTACAGTTTGTTCTGTCTTGGCTAATGTTCTGAGTTACCTGACATTGCATTGCAGGAACTATACCTATGTTAACATCACATATATATATATATATATATAAACTTTATCTTGCAGGTAAAACTAACAACTAACATACCATCTAAATGAATGGCAGTTTAGGAGCCACGTGCTCATAACAAACATTAAGTGAGATATGGCAACATTTCATGATAACCATTATGAAACACTGGAGCAGAAGAAAAGTTTGAGATAAACAATAGACATAAAACTAAACTGCTAAGACATCATATTTGTCAGCACAAATCTAAAAAGCAAAAAACGGAGATTTAGTTTACATGATGGAAATTAGATTTAAAAATAATTGAAGGCATCTTTTCCAAAATACAGATAGTAAGGTATTCAGAGACAAGTGAGAATCAAAATATTAATATGATTTTCCCAACAGGAACTTTATGACATTACAATATATAAACAATATATTATGAACTTCAGCTGCCAACAGAAAAATCATGCAGAAAACTGAACAGTCTGATCACAGTGAGAAAAAATAGTAAGTGATGGGTATGGAAGGAAAGTTTCACAAAATGAGCAAGTGCAAGAATTTGATGAAGGTGAAAAGAAAAACATCCAAAACAGTGCCCACTTAAATTGCATTCCTCATTAAAAAAGGCAAATATAGAAGAGGTAAGAGGTAACACCATAAGAATTAAGAACTGTGCAATCATACTGTGTAGTTTTTAATTCCTTCATACATTATGATGTTACTTGATGCTTCTTTCTGCATCTGGCAAACAAGTAAGTTGTACTTTACCAGCTCTCAAGGAAGTTAAGATTCTAATCCCAAATGGGAACCAGCTGTCAAGTCCCTTTACCTATGCTTATCCCTTTAACTTGGAAACACAGTGTTTAGAAAACAAGCACTTACATTTTATATCCAGGCAAGTTTAAAGTTCTGATCCTGGGAGCTATTCTACACAGTTCCCTTCTCCAGGCAGCCCTGAAGTGACACACTGCTCAGTGTGACAGCCCTGCAGTGACACACTGTTCCATGGGCATCTCAGCTTTCCCTGGAGCATGTAAACATGGAGAAGGAAGCTGTCCATCAGCAGCATTCTTCACTGCTGAGCACTGCAAAGCCACTTACACTGTACTGCTGGATAGAATGTCATGCAAAGCTTTTCCTCTCCAAACAGAGCCCAGCCCCTTAAAAATGTCTGGACTCACATCTACTTTCAAAAAAGAAAACTCTTGTGGCCAACATGAGTATTTTAGAAAGATGTGGGGAAACTTTACCCAAATAGGTCAAACCCTATTCTTTCAAATTCTCAATACCTCATCTTATATAAATCAAAATACAGTTTAATGGGGACTGAAGCTGTTCCAGTGTAAAAGTCATCTAGGCTTTTCCACATTACATGGGATTTCCAGTCTAGTTCCAGGCTCCATGACAGAAATTTGCCACCATGCTTCACATTAATAAGAGTACTCATGATACTTCAAGAGTAGTTCTATCCCATTATTCTAAAAATTAAACAGTGACTTCTCAGCTTGAGAACTAGATGTCAAGAGCAGAACTACTGGCAGCAAGCTTGCCACCAATCTTTAGGATTAAGACTGCTTTACAAGCATTGATGCAATGAGGGGTTTGATCTGGACTGAGCTTACAGTAGGAATGAAGGCTTCATACCTAAGTCAGAGCTCTGCCTGCTGGGGTTCCACTGCTGGACACAGGAAGGCTGGGGAACAGCTCAAATGCAAAGTCTGTATTCCCAACAGGTCCATTAGAATTAGCACTCCATGCAGTTACAGAGCAATAAAGTCACCTTCCTCCATCTCATCCCAATTTTATGCTCTTTCATGACCTAGGGCGGGAAAACAGAAAAAACCAAACAAGTCTAAGTTCAAGAAACTACACTGCTTTAAACAAGTTGATCTGACATTCTCAGCAAAAAAGCACAATCATATCTACACTGGCACATTCCCAAAGAACTCATGCCAACCCCATTAATTATTTTCTTTGTTTGTTGAGTAATTCCACATTACTTGGCATTTCAGAATTTTTTATAACCAAATACAGCCACAGGTCAAATTACATTACCTACTCTTCACCTGCCATCATCCAGTTTGCTGGATGAAGACTTGCTGAAAGACTGACTTCAGACATATTAAGCACACAGTACAAAAATAATGGAAATAAAATCTGCTGACAAAACCTGTATGTAATGTGTTTGACAACCATTCCTTTCATCTGAACCGATGCATTAAAGTAGCTTATGGATGAAGCTACAGATAGCATTTATTATTCCAAGAGAACTTCTGCTCATTCCTCTATCACTCATTTCTATGGATTCTTTTAATCCAACAGAACCTGCAAAAGCCTACATAACTTCTATTTTTCATCATCTTCAACATAAAATTAATGAAGTGCAGTTGCATTAGACCTCACTGTTTCTGTTCCTAGGAATGAGTAAATTGAATATGCTCTGATAAAGGGTAAACATTCAAGACAAGAAGTATTTTACTGATCACTCTGGGAAATAATCTAAGACTTGCCTATACTTCTTGAAGAAAACCAAGTCTGATAGGAAAGAAAAACTGTATCAGTTTATTAGAAAAGCAAATTCCAGGAGTTTCTCCTTAAGAATAAATACTGCCTATGGTCTGTAATTTCTGGCCTATATTCATTCAGATATGAGGACCTTACAAGTTTGTATAACCAGCTCAGTTCCAAACAATACTTAATATATTTGTCCTCCCCATATTTTTAAGAAGTCAGGAATAAATTATCATCTGTTTTTTTCATGGGAACTGAGGCAATGAAAGGTTAAGTAACTTACTTTTGCTTGCACAGTAAATTGAACCAAGTGTAGAACTCACTGTGTGAATCTTACATACTCATACCTTAAACATTGCACTGCCATTTCCTGGTGCATAATCCTTCACCTTTTTAATAAGATACAAATCTACCCTTTTCACCCTACCTACTGAGATTTTAAGAGTCATCATCCCAGTTATATCATTTCTATATCTACAATTCTCTCTTCCTGTAATATAAGATTTATTGTCCTCCTCTACTTTTATTCCTTACTTGAGGTCTCAGGTGCTGGTTTACAAGCACAAAACAATCAAATGATTCAAAGTCAGGATTAACACAGGGCTTCTGATGTGACTACTTTTTTTGTTTAGTTCCTGAACCTCATATACTGTTTGAAGGAGGTTCTCTCTTACCTTATATTGTGCAGAACATACCCACACAATCAAGCCTTAGTTTTCAAAATGTTAAGAATTACTTTAAGTCCTGAGGCAGTGCCCTTTATTCTGTTGTGACTTTAGGACTCACTCTGGGAGACAAAAGATGAGTGTTTCGTCAAATAACACACTTTTTTTTTTCTTTTAGTTAACAGGCCCATTAATTTCTTTAACTTAAATAACCTTCACTGAATTAGCCATCTAATAAACAAGAATAAATTACACCTAAAACTGAATAGCATTAATGGACTTGCACTACAAACATGGGTTCAGTGTAGGTGAGGGGTAAAGTATATAGGGAGAACAGAACAGTGAAGGAGAGTGGCTTCTAATTCCATCCTTCACCTTCTCCTCTATTACTTTCATGAGGTTTTTGGTCACATGAGGAAGAAGCTCAATTTCTGCTTATGTAGCCCAATGTTACATTTATGTAAATGCCACAATGATAATGTAGCCTTAAAACCTGAGGTGAACATATGGCACCCTCTGTTCAAGAAAGCTGATCTCTAATGATAACTGAACAATCTAAAGCATACATTATTTAGATTGCCATTTAGTGTTCCTTTACTAAACTACAGAAAAACACCAGGTTTATCTGAAAACTGGTAAGACAAAAGAAACCAGGAGAAGCTTTTACAAAGTCCATGGTGATTTTAACTCATTTAGGCAGAAATGCCTAAATGAAGGACAATACACTTGTCCTTCTGAAACCACAAAATCTCTTACTAATGATATGCAGAGACCCTACCTTACCAGTACTTCAAAATAAGCTTACCTTCAACACACTGCCTTTCAAAGGATAAAAACAGAAGAGATGAAGTAGTACAGGTAAGTTAGATATTATCTTGCCAACAATGACAAGATTAGACAATAAATAATAACCAAGAAAAACTTGATACAGTGTTTTCAAAAACTGTTCAAGTGTGCTCAAGAAGGGATAATTTAATTAAAACAGAAATATTTCTTTTTCTGACCTATTGTCTCATTCTGAGATTCCTCTGGGATGAGCTATACAACAGTGATTTTGTGTTGGATCTCTCCTTCAGTAGGCACCACGAACAGTCTTGAGGTCTGTGGAAGATGACCAAGAAAAGGTATCACATATACATTTTTACATCCAGCATAACCAGCGATTTTTTTTTTTCCCCTCAGGAAATCCATAATATGTTGAAAAATACCAGCCAATGTACTCCTTCGTGAAAAGTCCTACTGACTTTTCTGATTAACAACACCAATTTCAATTGTACCAACAAACTTGAATGGCAATTCTTAATGCTTTGTATCCAGGCTTCACCCACGAACATATTTCACAGAAGATTTGAACATATTTTCATGCATTCAAACATATTTTAACAATCTTGATTTCCATAACCACTCTTTCAAAGTGAAAGAGGCTAAAGTTGATTTTGCTAATAGAAACGCAAACAGAAGCACTACAGGAGACTAGTATTCTCTAGTTCATAAGAGCTTTAATGTTTGTTATTTAAACAGTACACATTACGTTTATGTCAACAACTTCTGATTGTCAATTGAGTATTAAACCAAGAAAAAACTGGTTTGCAGCCTCTGACGCTGAGATTCCAGGCTGGAAAGATCTCAGGTATAATTTCCAGCCAGACAGCCAAGGACACCAAGAGTTGCAAAAAACCATCCATTTCAATTGTAAATGTTACTATCAAACAATTCTTATTTCACTCCTGGCTAACCACTTTCTACTATCTGTTATTTGCTATGCCCACTGAAGTAGACAGCAATTTTCTAAAAAACATAATTTCCAGGAAATAAACTGACAGAAGTACTTTCTTTCCCTCCTAACCTTATTTAAGAGAACAAAGCTGGCATGCTCACAGTGCATCTGTGGAAGTTTTTATGCCTGTGTATCTGTCAGCTTCCCCAGCTAGCTTTTTCATCAGCTCATTTTGAACACATTTAATGGCTAGCTAGGAATCTCAAATATTTCAGGATTGGGTAACTATATCATGCCATCTTTTGTATTTTAAATTAGAAATGAGGAAATACCAATCAAAAGCTAAAGATTATGCCACAATGACACAAACCAGCTGCTTACACAGATTCTCACTGATACAGGAACTGAGAAAGGAGAAGCCTTCACATTGACCCATAAAAGCCTCTATCATGAAGGGCCACATTGATGGAAAGGTCACTGACATCAGATTAATTTGTTACTGACTTCAGCAAGCTTCAGGTCAGACCTGTAGCCTCCAGAGAGAGTTACTTTTTGTCCTATCCATCTGAAAACCAGAAGTGGCATTACAAGGAATAAGTGTCATGAAAAAGCATACTTAATATTTATCAGTTAGATTATCTGGCAATACTCATTATCAATATATCGACAGTAACAGTACCAAAACATGGCACTGGCAATTTCTGTGTATCTATAGACTGCCTGACCAAGAGATGAGGGCATCAGCTCCTATATAGAGATCTATATATAGAGCTCTTCATATCTGCTCTGTCACAGAGCTGAAGGAACCAGTTGGCAACATCAGTCATCATGCACAGCAACTATATAAACAGATGGAGACAGAAGGTCCTTAAAGCTAATAAACATAAGCACCACCACTTTTCATGGCAATTAAAAATATTTACTCATGAGGTGGTTATCAGAATTTATTCAATCTTTTGATTTCTGCAACAGAGTTATTAACAAGTTAAAAGCTCAGAAAACTGCTCTGAAGCACTTACTGAGGTTTTTTCCAAGTACCTTTCACTTAAGAGTTAGGAATCCCTGTCAAATTCACATTCTAAATAATGGGCTAACAGATCTATTGCCAGAATTTTGAAGCAAGAATGATATCTTGTTGCAGAAGTTCTGGAAAAGTGAAAAAAAAAAAATCTTTTGTTTGGTTAAATAATAAATTTAAATATTATTTTGCTCAACTATAGATTATTTTTGTATCAATGCCTCAAGTAAAAAAACAAGACTCACATTAGCCTAGTCCCTACTAGGCTAAACCTAGAACTTCCTACTTTAGTTGCACAACTATGAGTTTCACTCCCTACTTTTACAGTGCGATAGACAAGCAAACACATTACTATTTACAGATGAAAAAAACAATAGAAGCTTATTACTTGAATTTAGCAACCAGGAAAAACTTCAGTTTAATGCAAAGTAATACGTAAAAACATTAAATAAGCAGACCACAGGTACCTAAGCATCTCATTAACAAGACAAAATATTGAAAGGTTTAAAGTCTTTATCTCAACAGGAAATAATCTGAATACCTCTTCTCCAATTTTGCAATATTGCAGAAAGCACATCTCAAATTTGCAGCATGTGCAAATTAACTTCTGCAGCCTGCCTGGAAAACCACCACATTCAGGTTCTTTTTTATCAAGGCAAAAGGAGTAAATGAAGAAAACCTGCAAGTCAGCTCTCCAGATCTGCTATGGCTCAACACAGCTGAGGTTATTTATAGAGAAAAGTCTCTAAACCAATAGATCTCAGTATTGATATCTTATACTATCAGTAAAAAGGCTTTAATAAGCTTTGGTCTCTGGTTGTAAACACATGACTGAAATGAAGATTTCTAGTCAAATGTTCATTTGGTAAAAGTGCTCATATAGACAGTCACAAATTAAGGGAATCTTCTGGGATTCATGTAATTCATGTCCTGCCTGTGACAGCATCTTAACAGGGACAGCCCTCCAGCAACACCAAAGCCAGACAACTGTTCCACACATCCTGGTTCATTCCTGTTACACCATGTACTGGCTTGGCATAAAAAGGGAAGAATATAATCAAGAAATATGGCACTTAAGAGTACAAAAATTTATTCACAAATTTGGAATTAAAATTAAGTTCAGATTATATTCATTATTCCTTAGATTCTTTAATCTGTGGTATCTTTATTTTATAAAAAAATACATCTTTAAAAGAACAAATGCTGTATCAACATTACCTCCCATTACTCTGAAGACTGAATGCTGGTACATTTTCCTGCAGATAAAGAAACTGCCATCTCTATTTCCACATCCCATGCCAAAACCAATTAGACATGAAGTTTTTGCTTTAAAGCATCGGGAAGGTGGAAAATAAACCCCATGAAACTCAAGAACATCTCAAGCTAAAGATCTAGAAAATAATTAGATTGCAATTTGGCACTATTTCAGTACACTTTCCCACAATATGCAGGCAGCTCCATGCAGGAGGATTTCTGTGAAGTCCTGCACACTTGCTGCTCACCTGCATAGTCTCCATTTAACACAACCACACAGGATTTCAGCCAAGAGGTGTGTGAATAGCACTACACTTAACATTCCTGTCAGATCCATATCCTCCTATTCACCCAGAAACTATTATGCAACTGTCCAGAGATCTGTTGACTCAGAGGCTGAACAGTTTCTGCAGCAGTTTGGGGTAAGAAAATAACCCCAGCTCTCATCTATTTAGTTACACTACCAAGGTCTACATAAAGCAGTACAGCATAACATTTAAGTCCAAGAAAAAGAAGCGTTTTTTTACAATTTCTGGTGAAACAAGGAAGGGAAACATAGATGCTTATATAGGCAATTCAAAGGCAAACAAATTGCTTCAATTTTTATTTGGAGTTTATCTCCATCAATTCTTTAAGCAAAGGGTAAGTAAGAACTGTCAAGTGCTTCATTTGGTGTGGCCCACAGCTTAAAATGAAATTTGCTGAAACAACTGTAATTCCATCTGCAGATTATTTCAAAAGCAATTTGTCTTCCCAGAAGACAGTTTAGCACAGAAAGGAACTGGTGCTCTGCACAGATCAGCTTTCCCCGTGAGTGTGTTGTCTACTGGATGCTCAGACTCTGCACTGGAGGCAACCCCAGGATAACCCTGGATTTGAGGGGCTCAGTCAGACAAGGGCAGAGTTAGCCAGAGCCCTGGGAGGATCCCTGATTTTCAGCTTCTCTGCTCGTTCTCAGCTGCTCTGGTGAGCTGGTAAGAAGACTGGGATGTAAGCTGGGAATAGCTATCCTAGTTTCTGAGGGAATTCAGCACGAGGGCACCCTGGGAATGTTTTAGCCAAATCGACAAACTTTGACAGGTAACACTAAATTTGACCTGAATTACCTTTTAATTTCAATAAAAGCATGTCTTCCATTTATGATACCACTATTAATGATGTTAAGACATAGGAAAAAGATTAGCCTAGTTATCTATACATTCCCAAATAGGTAGTACTTCAAATAACATAATGGATTAAAGCAGAAAGTATTTGATTCTTGTCTTAGATCCCTTTTTCCAATAAAACTTTAAAATCTGATACATAGAAAATTACTCCACTTGCTATGAAATTGATAATGTACACCTTAAAACAGTAGATTGCTTTAGGAAGACACAAGACAATGGTTCTTATTGTTCTTATATATAATAAAAATAATCTGTTAAAATTTATATATAAGATGTTTTAGAAGCAGCTTAGGAAATTAAATCAAGTTGTTTGTCTCCCTCAGTTATACTTCACAGATTTTAAATAGAAACTGATACCTATCATGTACACACAGTTGAAAATGACCTTGCTGCAAAGTCCATGAATCATACAGACAGTTCCCACCACACAGGTATTGAGTTTTCACTATGTATCTCTCTCTTCAGATGCAGGCCTAAGACCAACACTCAGTATGAAATTAATGAAGTTAGTGAAACTTCTGGTTGTGAAGACAAAAAAGTTATCTTTTAATCCACCCAAGAGATTTTTTTTTTCACTGATGCTACTCAAATGTCAATCTTCTGACAGCACCCCATATGCTCTAGGAGAGCAAAGAAGTTACAGTTCCTCTTTTATTATTGCAATTACCACTTTCATGCCTGCTAGAACTCATTCTAAAGCATGCCATTTTTAATTTCCTTTGGCAAACTGATTTTGATTCAACTGTTCACCACTTAGCACATAAGAATACTGGAATGTAGGACACAGATAGTGTCATTATTCTTGCCTCCAGAAGGGACTTGAATCAAACAGAAATATGGTACAGACCTGCTGAGTTTGATAAACTGCCTGTAAACTGTACACATTATTTCAGTCATAAAAATGTGCAAAATAAAACTCCCCAGTTACCTTCTCTCTTACAATATTTAAGGACTAAGAAATTCAACATACTCATTTAGTTATTCTCAGCATTCAACACACAGCTTGTCGAATATTTTGCCAAAATCCAGTCTCGTTTAGAAGGCAGGGTAGGTATGGTACTGCCATTACTTCAAATACGACTGCGTGGCTGAGCCCCGCCACGTGGTTCTCACGTTATCATGTCCCATGCTCAGGCTCAAATACATCCACAAACGCGTGCTGCAAACATAGCCTGATACTGCAAGCAGCTGATAATTAAGTGTGCTCATAAATCAGAGAGAACACAGCTGAAAGCAGGATAGGAGCTAAGCACACTACCCTTAAGATCTAAGTCTACATGCTTGAGCAAACCAGCTAATCACATTCTTCATTTAACCTTTGTGTTTGTGAAATGGTATGCTAACCTACAGAACAAGGTGGAAATAATTACCTGATAAAGACTAATTGACACAATACTTCTCACCACCTTCTTTCCTATGCATTAACAAAATTTAAGGACCTGTACAGAAATTGAGCTCTAGCTAATGAGAACCTGCAGATGAAATCAAGTAGTAGCTCAAAGCTGATACAGCCACTAAGAACACTGCAGTTCTGTGAACTGAAAATTAACACCAAAATAGAACTTTTCCATAAACTACCTACAGTATGGACAGAAAACTAAATCAGTAACCTTGTTTCTGAAGCTCTGTGTCAACATGCAAAGAAGAGATTGGCCTAAGAACCAGCTCCTTTCTTGCTTTTTTTTCCATATCACTATCAAGGATCTTTGTTCTCTAGACTACAATTATAAACCACCCTCATTACAGATAAAAACCAGCCTTATCAGTGGTCCTTAAGAGAATTTCTTCCGAACCTTAGGACAGAGAGCAATATTAAATCAAGATAAAAACTGAGCATCAGTTGCCTGAAGAGTTTATGGGAGTTAAAGAATCTGTGACTAATCTCCCTGCTGACAAATACACAGAGAAGTTAAATTACTTTCCCACAAGCCGTGTAGCACAGCCCTTGGATACCCGTAGTGGTTATAGAGATTCCCATAGTGATAAAGCAACTTCCTGGTTATTCCTGGCTTAAGGGCATTGGTCTTCTATAAGCCTATAAAGAAAAAAAACCCACTATATTTTTCAATTAGCAGCCTAAACCGACACAAAACGAACAAGCCACTTAATTCTTGTGGAATGAACCTGGTCCAAGAGTACAACACAACCTCTCCCATGCTCTGAAAGCAGATCTTACACAGTTTAAAGCAATATTCTTAGAGTTGTAGTCAGATGCCTGAGCTGCATAAAAAACATGGACTTGAGTGGACCAAGACCCAGAAAAAGGAAAATCATCAGAATAGACAAGGGTTTTTTCCAACCTCAGTGATTCTACGGTTCTATGAAAGCAGCCGTGTTAACAGCTTTACTCGAAGCCTCCGTCCCCTCTCGGCAGGGCAGTCACTTAAACACACATGGAAAAGCTGGGCTCTCCCCACAGGCTCCTTTCCCTCTGAGTGCTGAACACTGCGTGTGTGAGCACGCCCTCACTCGCACTGTACTTGCGCTAAGAGACGCCTCGTTTATCACGCGGCTGAAGGGCGGCATGTGAACGCTACTCGCCCCAGGTTCTTCACGGGCCGCGGCGCACGCAGCCAGCGCGGGGCCCCGCGG